>QVOA01011311.1:0-173538 GCA_014825685.1 Pseudomyrmex cubaensis | reverse complement strand
AAATTGTATGGACATTTTTGGCATATAAATTTGCATATTTATGGTAAGTTGTGTATAAGTATATATAATTATATATGAAAAATTTTTTATCGGATATATGTTTTTTACTTACTAAAATATTCAATAACAGCCTGTTGCATCTTCCCTAACTTTATTGGAATACCGATTGGAATAGATTCCGAAATAGTATTATATGTAACGAATTGTACTATGTAGCGATATGTGCGATACAGATAATTGTAAAATAAAGTATATATTTGCGAGCAAGTTAGAAGTGTAATTATACATATAATATTGTCGCACCGCCGCCGCGTTTCCGCGATTGTTAGCAATAACGAGACGCGCAGTGGAACAGTGAACACTCTTTATTATCAAATACAGGAGGAGGCGTATAGAAATACAGAGAAGACCGGAGCCTCGCGCCGCGCGTCCGTTTTGCTCCGGTCCCCGTCTAAATCTAATCTCTTGAACTTGTCGCCCAAACAAACCCCGTCGCTAACCCGTTCCTTTGTCTAACAGTCGCCGCGCAACCAGATGAACGAACAAGCGACGCTTTCCTCCATTGGGTGTCAACGAAGAACGCATCTCTCAACACTATACACAAAATGATTTGATTTTAGATTTTATATCAGAAATATCTGCAAACTATCGATGAGATAAATTGCGATTCTCGATGTTTCTGGAGTTGTCGAAGCAGCAAACCATTCAGATCGTGTATCGAACTGCGATATCGATATATCACATTGACTTTCAAAAAAGTATAATTTCTAGGTTGGCTACTATGATTCGCGTAGCTTGTTGATGGCACCACTGTTAGCAACGCTTTTCCGCTCGCAACGCTCGTGTTAGTCTTTCTGTTCTGTTCTCTTCGTCAATCAAGATGGCTGATCAGGTACGTGCGCAATTTTGTGATATCAGTAAATCGAATATCTCGTATGCGACGATGTTAGTTTGTGAAATCGTGTTTCGTTCTCGCGACAGTTAGTTGTGTTTAACGTTTGATGAACAAAAATGCGTGTAAAGAGTCTGACTAAAATGTGCGCGAGAGTTAGGTTAGGTTCGTGATCGCGGTTAAGTAGCGCACGTGTCCGTATTTTCTGGAATTCTCGGTACTTTGTCGTTTTAGATGAAATGATGCGTAATTCACATGATTTTGTTTGTAGACCGAACGTGCTTTTCAAAAGCAACCGACGATCTTTCTTAATCGTAAGAAAGGTCTGGGCCCGAAGCGCAGGAAGCCTATGAGATATAGCCGTAATGTCGGACTTGGTTTCAAGACGCCTCGCGAAGTAAGTACAAGTTTAATTCAGTCTTTACATCACTCATTTTGCTACTTTAATTTTTGTTGGCTACATTTTTGGCAGTGGTCTTTTGAGAAATAAATAAATTTTTTAAAAACTTAAAGTCACATATATCTGTATATTTAAAAAACGCAATTAAGTATAAGAATAAATAATTTTAAATGATGAAAACACGACGGTCTTCTGATCACACATTGAAGACACTTTCATATCACGTACTGAATTTTCTACATTTCTGTTTTAATAAAATTGAAAAGATCGCGTAACATGCAAATGTTTTTATTTATTTTATGGTTTTACTATTTGCAGGCTCTCGAAGGAACTTATATTGATAAGAAATGTCCTTTCACTGGCAACGTCTCAATTAGAGGACGTATTCTCACAGGTGTTGTACAAAAAATGAAGATGCAACGTACTATAGTTATACGCAGGGATTACCTTCATTACATTAGGAAATACAATCGATTTGAGAAGCGTCATCGTAACATGAGTGTCCATCTTAGCCCTTGCTTTAGGTATATAGAAAATAATTTGTTTTTTAATTGGTTTCTAAACTCGAATTCTTACTTTCAATGATGTATCCTTTTTATCACGATGGTCTACAGAAATACCTTGATGATGTCATATTTTTTCTGAAAAATAAAATGTTAAACATGTAGAACAACATTTAGTTGGTTTTGGTATTTATATTTTGTATTTTTTGTTGTAATCCTAGGGATGTAGAGATTGGTGACGTAGTCACTATTGGAGAATGCAGACCTTTGAGCAAAACTGTGAGATTTAATGTATTGAAGGTTTCCAAGGGAACAGGATCAAAGAAAAGTTTCAAGAAGTTCTAAATCTACTTCTGTGTCAAGGTTTGTCCTTATCTAACGTTTGTGTTTATGATATTACTAGTTATGTAAATTAAATTAAATTAAATTAAAAAAAGATGTGTGAATATCTTAAATTACTTTGTTGGATAATTTTTTGCAGATTTGTTAAAAATTGACAAATGTTAAGGTAAGGAAAAATTGTGGAAGCTTACAATCATGGAATTGTGAAAAAAGTGACACAATTCTGTGTGTTGTAACTTTCACATTCTGTGAAAATGAAGGAAATAAAATACTTTCCGTAAAACTATTGGTTACTTATAATTAATGCTATCCTTTTACTACCATGATTTTAACATGTAAAACAATCCCGTATAGTGATTACAGTCGATAACTTTCGGAAATAAATGTAGTCGAAAATAATTAAATATATAGTCTTTACATTTAACTTGTAAAAATATATTTTATTCATTTTATAACAAGATTTAATTTAAGATATACAAAAGTATTTTACCTATTTATATGCAATTTGGCAAATGCTATTGTCAAGCTTTTTACTGATGATAGAAACAAATATACGCAAATTATGGTAATATAAAATGAGTTAAAATAATAATGTTGCATATAAAATTATAATTTTAATTAATGATGGACGGTTCACACTTATAATAATATTTTCACAGTCAAAACTTTTTATGTTGATTTCCTAATATCTAATTATCTCATTATACTTCATTTTGTGTCAAATTTGGTATTATTATTATTAGTATTTGCTACAACAGTAAGGTTTTTTTATGTAAAGAATTGTTTCATTAAATTTATAACAAACAATTTTATATTAAAATTTATAAAATATTGTCATATTATTGTGATACTTATATTCCGTAAATATATAACTATATTATATACTTCTAATATATAAATTATACTTTTTTTTAATAAGAACTCTCACTCACAATGTAGAAAAAGATGCGGATCTAACTTAAAATCCTTGTACATAAAATTATTTCATTATAATATATTATATAAAAAATAAGATAAGAAAATATATTTTTGATATAAATACAAATATGCAATCATAACAATTTATAATTTATCTTTGGAATTTGTGTTTATAATAATACATGTAGATATAAGACTCTAAATGATTATTTCTTCAACAATCACAGCACTTGATTCTTAATGTATATGTATGTAATGTATACACACATATATATACATATATATATGTATGTAACTTTCAAATTATATATATCTACATGAATGAAAATATATCTTCTTACCTTATAATAAACTTTTGTCTACATAAAATACAATCAATCACTCATAGTTACATTCGTTTTAACCGCATTTTCGGCGATATAGAGTATATATATAATAATAGGTCCGGCAAAACTCAATAATAATGAAAATAGGAGAAGCTGCTTCCAAGACAAACCCCAATTGTCTCCGGAACACTGAAATATGTCTGTTTCACAGGGTTCTACTATTTCAGTGGTTTCCACATCACTAAGCAAGTAATCATGCTCTGTGTGGGAAACCTCAGATAAATTGGCACTGTTGTAGGAGGACAAAGGTTCACATACTGAGTTCAATATAATTGTATTAATTTCTTTAGCTGGAGTTTCTGTACTTTTAGATGCAGTGCTCAAGTCAATCAGTTGTACGTCACTTCCCACAGATGCTTGACCACATTGTACAGATGAGATGACAGTATAACCTTGATTTTCAGGTAATGCTTCGGTTAAAAGAGAAAAAGGTTGTACAGGAACCTTAATATGAGGCTTAGCGTATATTTCATTTTCCTTGTCGATTTTATTAATTCTCTTCAACTCAGATATCTAAAATTGCATGAAACAAATTGAGAGCCTATAAAGATATGCATGTAGTTTATACATGTTACATCTCATGTATTTGCTACTTACTGTACATCTGTATCGTAGAGCTAATGCCTGCAGGGTATCCTCAGGACTTACTTGCACGTTAATCACCTCGATTCTGCGACCAGACGTGGATCGTTTGATATTTTGTAGCGGGATGCTATCATCGTCTCCACTACTTTCGTCATCCGAATGTAAGAAAATATAATGAGGGGAACCTTCCCTTCCTCGTTGATAAATCATCTGCCTGACAAAATTATATCTTCTCGTTAAAAAATAATCGCGTTATATAATTTATTTAATAAAACGTTGCGTCCTGTTTAGAACGACGATACGTAAAGTATCAATTTAGCAGTTAACCTCGAACTGAAGTTACCTAACGCTTCTTTGTTCCTCGAACACGGAATTCACTAGTTTCTGCGGCATAATATGATCATGGTATAACCGTTTTAGCAAGGACGTTTGTTCGTACGTGTTTTGTATCACGTAAGAACATGAAAACAAATTGTTTTGTTTCTCAGTAGGTCCAATGACAGATGGACGCGTACATGATGGATGAGGTTAGGGTTAGGGTAAATTAGGTTAGGTTAGTTGTCTCCAGTTGTTCTGCTACAAAACAAACAGAGGCTACGTTTCGATATTCACTACCAGCTCTAGAAATCTATAGCATATGCGACGTGAAGTATAGATTTTTAGTACTGACATTGAATATCAGAACGCAGTCAGCAGTCAGAGACAAACATATTACAGGAAGTTAGCGCACTGTCATCATCGATTGCTGTTCAAAATGATGCAATTTTCGGAAGAAGGCGAAACGCTGAAGGACAAAAGTCGGTGTGCGAATATTCGCGCGGATCTAAAGATCTGTTTGCTGGAAAGTGATTGCTGTAAAATTGTGAGTGAAGACAAATCCGCTACCGCTATAACCTAGCAGTCCACGTTCTTGCTTATTATACATGCATAAGTAATATTTTTACGTCAAATAGTGCGCATTAGCGTGTGACAGGTTCATTTGTTTCTCTCGACAGTGTATATTATGATTTAAAAATGTATTTTATTTTTACATATATTGATTTCACATTGTTCTGATTTGTGAATTGATTTTGTGTAGATATAGGAAATTAATAGAGAAGAAAATATTGTGCGCAGAAGACATTGTCTGATTTATTAATACAAAAGAAAGAAGAAATTTTACAAGAAATATTTTTGTGTTGCAGCACAAGCGTACCCCCAGAGAGTGCCTGCTTTTGCAAGATGGAACTGTACCCCAACAATGTTACGCCTTGCGCAATACCTTCTTCGAATGTAAACATTCTTTGGTGAGTACACGTAAATTTGTATTTCAACTAAAACGTGAGCAAACAAAGTGCATCTTTTTTCCTGAAGAAGACAGAAAGTGTGTGCGTGAGGAGAAATAATTTATATGGAAATATTGCTTTGACTCTCTTTACAGATCGATGGCAGGCGGCGATTTAGAGGTCCGAAAGGATATTAGTTAATCAACTTATTATGTGTACATAATTTATATATATTCTTGAAAAGTATATTTTTTGTATTAGATGTTTCATAACGAAATATCTGTGAATACGATCTGCAGAAAAATGTGCGTAATTATAAGAGAGGAAAGATACATGTGAGCAGTTTTTAATATTAGAAGTGATTTATTATTATTCATCATATTCGTTGTACATGATTTTAATAAATTTTATCGTACTTGCGAAGAGTAGCAATGTAAACAATTCATCGCATTTGTACGCGTGTCGCGGTACAAATTTCCAAAGAGACTTTTTTTTGTTTTTCTTGAGAGGCAAACTCGTTGCCGCGTTCTGGCAACGAGAGATACGACGCTTTGTACAATCGTAAAGTTGCTTTGAAGAGACATATTTGTCTGTGCAGAGCGAAAGTTTCCTTTGTAGACAAATGAGAGACGTCGCGTTTCTCTTCTCGAGAAACAAAAGCGATCGTTTTTAACCCTTTCGTAGGTACACCTTTGTGTTACAAAGTAGACCAGAGATCAAGATTTCTTCTTTCACGAGAAAAAATATTTCAAATAAGTTAAAAACTATTGAGAGAGAATACATTTCAAGTGTGTACATGTATTTAATACTGAAAGGGTTAACAAATGTGTCCAGTCTTGTCTTGAAACAATATCACATTTAAGTTGTTGCATTTTTACCGCGTAAGAAATTGAAACATTTTCAGCATATAACTTAACAGACGTGCAAACTTAGTCAAATATTTGATTAGTTTAATTAATATTTTATCTCTTGATGACATCGTAGACTGGACACAATTGACTGACTGCTTAATATCTTACAGCGGTTTGTTTTTTTTTTCTTTTTTTTTTTCATCGCATAAATGAACATGGTATCGAACATGATACGCGCGATACGATAATCACAGAGTAAAATCGCGAATTCTTCTCACATCCCGCTTTCTTTTCTTATACTTAAGAGCATTTCTCTTTTTGTTCCACTTTGTGTTCAGCGAGTACGAATTTCGGGGGCGTACGATAAGCAAACGCCAACATTACACGAGGGAGGAGTGTTTTATTACAAATCTACCAAGGATCGGCGATTACGCCTGCGTAATCGCCCTAGCTATTGTCTGTATGCAACAAGCGTATATTGGCTATACGATTTTGTTTGTACTACAATGCCAACTCACGCTACTCCTCTCCACTTTCTAAAATGGCTATAGGCACCTAGAAAAAAGTGGGATCTGCACAAGCTTTTCCCGCGCACGCCTTTTTATTTCTTTTCCACATGTGAGAACTTTCGAGTTTCAAGTGCGGATAAAATACAAACTCGTAAATTTGATCATCTCTATTTTTTTTACGTAAAAGATAAAATTTTACAGATAAATAATTTTCATAACGCAATTTTAAAACAAATATTATTGTAAAGTACTCTAAAGTATTATTTTTAATATTTGTGCTTGGTTTGTGTTACTTATCTCTTGAGAAACAATATTTTTGTGCAACAAAATTAATCGAAATGTCTCTTTCGTGTGTGACAAAAAAGTAGAATGTTCGAACCGGCGTATCGAGATATATATTTGCGTTTTAAGATTGCAATTTACCTACATTCGCATCAGATTCCACGAGCGAGTCAATAATATCCGCGTATACTGATTGTATACTGATATACAATATCAAATATGAAGATAATCGATAAAAGACTTGAAGTTATATAGTATACGTTTCTACCGCGTCGGCCTTCGAAGTTTCTGCTACTTTCTGTTTTTTTTTTTTTTTTTTTTTTTTTTTTTGTGATATATGTACGCCGCTCGCTCGAATATCACAGTTTATCGAGTATGATATGTAGATAGCGATTATTAGTTATCAAGAGTAATAAAAGTATGTGTGTTGCGTTATATGCTTGCGTAGGATGACCAAACGTTTTTTTTTTTCTCGTTTTTTTCTTGAGGAATTGAGTGTCGCAGATTCTTTTTTATACTTAGATGAGTTACTTTGGATACTTAATTTTTCTTATATGCATAATATTACGTATAATTCACAGCATTTTCCGCACGTAACAATTTTATTGTTCGCTTTGTTTCAACATTTTGTTTTTTTTTAACTTTTATCTCGTTTGGTGACCCGACTGCCGCGACGTTCACTTTTTTTGCACAATGAACGAAATAGTAAAGTCGAAAAATACAAACAGGGTCCAGTGGCGTATCTAGTCGAGCATGCAGGCCGTTCCGTCGATTCTCGACGAAACTTATCTAAAGCGTATACGAAGTTGCACTCCTTATGATATATTAGATAGTACGATAAGAAATCACAGTGTCTCGTTCGTCAGCGGCGTTTTACGATATTATTCTTTGAGTCTTGCTAATTATCTTCTTTCTTGGCACCCGCTAAGACTTCAATTATGTTTCTGCAATCGAAAAATCGATTAAAAATAAAAATCTTCGATATTTGTCGATACTAAAACTTGTTTTTATTCGCTCTTGATTTTTTGGATTTGAAATTAGAACAAAGAATATTAGAAATGCGACGATACCGTTTCGCTTAGATTTTTCCGCGGAGGTACACGTGATGCGATTCGAAACGATGCTCCACGCAGACTCCAGCAGTTGGGTAAGGAATCAGAAACACACCGAGGGTCTGTAGAGTCCGGTGTAGCCGCAGAGACGTGCACGTAATGCCGGCAAAAGTATCGCCGCGGCCGACAGATTGTCTTGCAACTGCGAGCACTCGCAGATCAGTAGATACATCTTGTCACCCTGCGACATCGATTTGTGCAACGTGATGCGTCTCAGACCCACTGATTTCGGCAGATATCGATACATCATACGCGCGCCTGTAACACGTGAGACGAAAATATCAGAATTAAGTAAAATTAAACAACTATTTGTAAAATATAACCGTGGAAACAAATAGAAAAAAATTGGGAAGAGACACTCACCTGTCCAGTAGAGCCAATTTTGTTCAAATTTGAGACCGTCGTCGCCCTCGAAAACCTTGAAAATCGATACTATGTAGCCGGTGGATGGAATAGGCGGTCTTCCACCGGGCGGCTCGAGCGGTGGTCTCGCGATGGTCGCCACCTCGTTGAACAGGTCCAACGTGTGACTGGCCGCGTATCTGAGATCTCGCGGGTCGAACTTACGCAGGGCCGCGCATTGAACCTCGTTGTAGAAGTCTAGCGGGTCCGTGTTCTGCTTGTTTATCAGATAATAAGTGATGAACGGGAAGTCCGCTGAAAAGTCCGCATTTGGGAAATTCAGTACACGATCTTGGAAAGAGACTTGTAAGTAGGCTGCCTACTTCAAAGTGATAACTCACGTACCATTCTTCTCCATATTCGTAAGTAAAATACTTTGCGACGCGGAGGGTGCTATCTCGGCGACCAATTCCGCGGCGGTGTCGCGTTGCAGCACCAACGGACGAGACACTGGAGATTCGACCAAAGGGTCCAGAGGCTCTAACGGTGTCATAAAATGCGCGAGAACACATTGCTTCGGGTCCTCGACCTCGAGAACCGACAGCGGACTACCCGGTTTCTTTTTATCGGCGACTGGTGCATGCTTTGAGCACAAAAGATCGAGTTTTATACGGCGAAACAGTAACAATAAAACCAGTGAAACGACATATTAAAAGTTTTGCTTACATGACCAGCGAGAAAAATTTGTTGTCTGAATTTTTGTTTCATCAAGAAAATAGTTTCAAAACAAAAAATGTTGACAAGACAAAAATCTCATTAGACTTGACAAATTTTTCTTGCTGGTCTAGCAAGAAATTAGACTAGCAAATTTTTTTTGTTTTTAATGTTTGTATGTGTGTGTCAATTCATGTTTTACTAAACGCGCTTCTCAGAATCGCAGATTTATTAGCTTTATTGTGTCTGGTGTGCTTTATGCTATTCTTAGACATTCGGCTTAGACTGCGACGCAAGGTCGCAGCTCGGCAAGAATGTGAGGCCAATACCTTGGCCACTGCAGTTTTGGCAAACGCAATGGGGAACGCAGCTTGTGGTATTTTCTTTGTACAATGGTGTGTAACACATCAAACGAAACTGAAACGTAAGGTCAAGTAACTTACTGGTACACCAGCTGGTAAAAAACGCTCGAGTGAAGCGAGAGGTATGATGAAACAATCGCGGTCCAAGGTGGCCAACGAGATCGGTTCGCCTCGCGGTGGACTGCTTCCGGAAACCACGAGGGGTGTGTAAGTACCGGAAGCGCGATTGCCGCTGAAGGACACCTGCTACAAAGAGGTAACGCAATTAGAGAATATTATCAGATGTATGTAACGCTCGCAATACTATTACACAATGTGTTGAGCGTCACGTGTCGTGCGAGACAAAGTCGCTCTCACATCAATTACATTTAACATCCCTGTATAATAGTGCTAGTACGTTAAAACCCGACACAAAGTTCGCAATGTCGGCACGAAAAGTCGTTAATTAAATGAAACGTCGTTTGTAATCGCGTTTAGTAATGTCGTGAGATCGCGCGATCATCTTTCTTGATCATCGATCATCTTTTCGAGAAATCCGTCAAGTAGACATCAAAAGGGACAAAATATAAAACTCGCTTTTTCTTATGTAAAAACATTCGCATTTGTATAGACTCGAGAGAATCGATATCGTTTTACGAGGCCGTAAGTCAAGACACACGGTTGCAAAGAAGTTAAAGATGAAAAAGCCCGAGAGAGAGACACTGTGTGTACGTTTCACACGCGCGGATAGCATCTATAGCGCAAATAACGCTTATAACAGCAATAGTAAAGATGTCAAGGTAATACGTGCCCGAATAAAATGAAAACGGGGCTGTAAGGAAGATATAGGCAAAGAGAACGGTCTGACGTTCACACGTACAACGTGCTTCGCCGTCTGACTCGGACTCGACTCTTACTACTTGCGTCCAGAGAGACGAGCGAGTCACCATTGCGCCGTCGGTACTTTCCCATCGTAAACGTTTGATGTTCCAACCTTGGCACTCGTGTAGGCCTCACGTTTTATAGTTCACGTGCGCGCGATGCAGGGCGGTTTATGTTGGACGTCAATTTTGCAAGCGCGCTCGACATTGCGATTGATCACACCGCTCCGCAATTTTTCATTGCGACCGGTAGCCGCGAAACGTCGTATCTTATAAAATAGAAATTTTCTTTTGGAAAGAGAGAAAGAGGAGATGGTTTGTATAATTTATCCGGGTATCTATTTTTCTTCATTCACAGAGAAAAAAAAAATTGTACGGTATAGTTGAACAAACATCTGCTTGAATTAATTTTTAAAGCAATCGAACTTAGTTCGATTTAGCGATTATAAAGTTCGTCATAAATTGCAGCAAAGATTTTCCACTTATCGTTGAGTTCGGTACAACGGCGACATGCATGGAAAATACTTGCGCGCACATTGTTAATGTATTGTGCGAAGTGCACACATGCGAGCAAAAACTTTCGCGGTCGATAGCAATTTGCATGTTGTTTAAGTGTGTAAAAATAGTGTGTCGAATAAAACGCCGGTGTAGTAACTGCGAAGACTCGTTTGTTGTGTTTTCACGCACGCGGCACGAGACACGTTTGCGTCTTTACACATCACTTTCCGAGAGTTTCACGTCCGCTAGTTGTTTTCAAATAAATATGCAAGTCGGTTATTTCGGACAATTGAAATGAAAGTAGTTCGATTCAGAGTTGACAACAAGTTGTTTACATGTATCGCATGACATTCCGTCGGGAACATGTTGTTACATTATATTTGTTGTTGTTACATTATATTTCATCCCGTATGTATGTTGCTTTCAAGCAACAGCAACTCCGAATATAGAGTATCGTGTCGTTGCGTATATATTAATTAGAACATCGGATAGCAGCCGTTCCGTGTAATAATAACTCCATCGGGAAATGTTAAATTGTGGTGTGTCGCGTTTCTTTCATTCAGTACGCGACAGAGACGAGGAAGCGTGCGGTAAACTATATCGATCCGCGCGTTTGTATTATTTTTAGATAAAACCAAAGAAAATTGAATTTTTTAACAGATACAGCTAGAGGAATTGTTTCATTTGTATACGTGGGGAACGCGCGAGTCTTTGCATCGCATATTGCAGCACGCATGCAATTCTCATGCATTCACACGCGGCGGGGGCGCGTTTTCTGCATTTATATATGTTAAGTCGATATACGCAGAAAGAAAAGCGTCTGCTGCGTGCCTTCATTTTGATATTTAATCGCGCTGCGGGTATGTATGTATGTACAACGGTGAATGCTCACGTACATACATGTGTAAAGGTCAAAGTTCGTCACACGACACTGCGGTCTTCGTCGAATCGTAAAAGCCGCAGAGCAATGCCTCAATCGCGAATTTCCGCGCTTAAATGCCACGTGTGGCACGTTCTTTTCGATCACGTGAGAAGCGTAACGAGATGTTCGTTACAAGTCTCGTATATATATGTATATATATATACCATTTCACATATATATATTCTTTCAATATTTTATATTTTGTCTGATAATATAATTTTATTATTTTTTTAAGTATAACTTTATATTGATTATATTTTATTATATAAATTGTCTTCATTTTTCACTTTTGTATTTAATCAATTACTTTAAAATACGTTAAAAGTAAATACGTTATTATCGCGTTATTTTCCGGCTCCCGATTATGTGCATTCTGAAAAGGTTAAACGCCTATCATTAAATTTCGTTTGCCAGCCCTTCGCATCGCCAAGCGCGGTGGATACGCCCGTGGGCTTCATTGCGCCATTTACGTAATGTGCCCGTGGCCCGAAAATGTCTCATCTTGTGCGCAGAATACGGCGCACCTAAACGTTCGCGAAGACATCGCGGTAGAGTGCGATACAAGGAGGATTTTCGCGAGCGCACACAGCGTGAACGTCAAGTGTCGAACACTTGTGTCCGCCGACTCTCACGGTGAATTTATCTCCGGTATTCTCATTCTAGTAACGCGCAATAAGATAGCGATTTTGCGTGTCGTTTGAGCTCGCGTAGATGTCACTTTATGCTTCTCTTTCTGCAAACGATTTCCAATTTTCTTCGCAATTTTCTTTTATTATGAGATTCTCCGCGCTTTATCCGCTTGAAAAAAAAAATAGCAATACAACGCTCATGATTCTGATTAATGATGCGACAATGATGAAAAATAATTTAAAAAATATAAAATATAAAATAAAAACTCGGATATTTATTACGCTCTGCTATATTCGATTAATTTCTTTATTAAGATGAAGTTTACTACAAGATTAGATTGGAAAAAATGATTATTCTTCATTTAGAATATGCTAATAGAAATTAAAACAGACCGGTTTATTAAAACCGGGATAATTACCATAAATTAGACGGCAAGCTTGTTCGGAGCAATACCGATGTGCTTTTTACCCTTATGTGGGTGACAGTTTGAGAGTAATGAGATATAAAGCACCGAGCAAACAATCGTCGAGAGAACATCCTAACCGTGCGACATTCATCTCTCGGATCAGATAGTTCCCTATGACGACATAACGTCATAGATTAATCCTGTTTCCGCGTCGTTTCGGTCGATTCAAGGAAATGGCCATAATTAGGGTTAATTGCAACGTTGCTACCGCAGCAAGTTTTCTGTGCGTGACTTATATCGCGAGATTAATGTGTTTGATAATTTATTGGCGTATCATTTCACATTATTCGCCGGTCTGTACCGTGAGTTTATCGTTATTTAAATAAATAGCGACTTAACAATAGGTAGATTATGAAATGTTCCTTTTAGAATATATTTTACATTATATTATCTCGGGAATATAATAAACTCTTTAATTAAAAAACAAAACGAGGAAAAGTATGATAAGCGCCTTGTTAGCAAAAGATAATTTTGCACGTTAAAAACATTTTTATTATGTTAGAAATATTATTTTCAACAAATTGTGTTTTTTTATTATTCTTTTCCTGAATTTTTCGCGTTTTAAACTGTAATCTCAGATCGCACTTGCGTGATTACTCACCTGCCTGGACGCAGTCGGCGTCGGTGGATCGGAAGGCTCCTTCTGGGTGATCTGCTTCCGTCTGGCTTGATTAGCGGTCTGCGCTGTCTGCGCGGAACCGCCGGGTCCGCCGCCTCCCCATTTGATCACATGGGGCCCGGAGTTGCGGCGCGGCGACGGGCCCAGCCGCTCTCCCGAGTCCTCGGGTGGCGAGCCGAGTGGCCCACCTGTGGGCGGCGACAGGAACAGGTGAGTACGGTAACCGTGTCCTTGGTGCTCGTGATCTCCCATCGACGGAAAATTGCCGAACTCCCGGCTTCGTCGTGCCGGACCACGTGTGCCGCCGACCAACGTGTGGCCGACGCCGCTGCGCGATCCGAAACGCGGTCCTACCTGGCCGAACGAGGTTCCGCCGGTCCCGTAAGTGCCCAGAACGGGCCTGACCTCTCCGAGTCCTCCTCCTCCAAGTCCGCCACCACCGAGTCCCTTCTCGCCCGCGAAGTTCTTGCGGAACATAAGATTCATGACTGACTTCGGTGCTCGATCTCGGGGTTGCTGTCGGCGTATATTTCTCGTGGTGTGTATACGTGTCGCTTAGTTTTTTTTCGGAGTGTTTCTTACTTCTAACTCGAAACCGCATACGCACGGTGCGCTTTTATTTCCCGGTCAATCCCCAGACCGTTTGGTGAATTCGAGGATGCGCGTAGAAAAGTGACAGTGGTAGTGGTGGTGGCGGTGCACGACGATCACAAGAGACGAGAAATACAAGAGGGAGTGGGGGGAAGGGGTTGTTTCAGCGTTCCCTCGAGATCTTTTCTAAATCCCGCTACATGCTCTGGGTATTGGATTCTGCGGTTTCTCCGGCATAAGAGCTTTTTCTCTCGGTTTCTTTTCTCCCTCTTTTTTTTTTTTTTTTTTGTCTTTTCTCGCACGAGTCTGCGGACACGCCGCCGACGGTCGCCTCTAACTTCTGGCGCCTCTACTACGAGACTAACGATCTCGACATGTTACAAACGCCGTCTCGAACGTACGCGCTCGTGCCCAGAAGAAACCGACGACGGGCGACAACGTCGGACACCATTGAGGCCGGGATTTAAACCGCTTCATACGATGGCACTGAACCCCCTCGGTGATGAACTTCGCGAGAATGTTCGGCGCGTTTAACTTTTACCGACTTCCTGTGATGCCGTGTGATTGTTCGAAAGCACTCGCGTGTTCGATCTAGGTCGAACGGGAAGAATGATAGTGGTGTCTCCCCCGTCGTGGGATTTCGGCCGAAACACTTTCGGGAGATAATCGACACTTAACCCCAGAACACTAAGAATGAGTGAAATTTGCGCACAATGTGACGCTATTAAAATATATCGAACTAGAGAAAATTTGTTACCATTTTTCCAATATCTCTTGAGTATTTTGTGAAAAATTGCAATATCAACTTATACGTACAATTACCAAAAATAACATTGCAGCAAAAGTTGTGCGACACTTTCGTTATGTACGGCGTTTATTTTTGTCGTTGATATTAATACGTCGAAGTTAATTCTGGATCGTAGTTCAAACAGAAATTTTCGATGTGGTAGGTAAATCAATCTTTGTCACGAGAGCCGTTTGTTTGTTCATGTCGTGCCTTCTGTGTTCTCCGTAATTTTAGAAAGTGAGTGAGTGATGTAGGCAAAATCACGGGTTTTTATCACGCCTGAGATTTAGAAGTTACCCTCGCTCATGCTATTTCTTCGAAGATTATCCATAGTTCGAAGAATGTTCGTGATTCGCGAGCCGCTTTTTTTTTTTTTTTTTTTTTTGTGCTGTAGTACACTTTATCGCTGTTCTTCTCTTTACTTTGTTCTCACTTTCCAGCGTAATCAGAAACCGCGTAGTCTCGCTTGACGTTTATAAAACGCTTCGAACGAGATATATTTGGGTAATCCATTAGATTGTTCTTAACGAACGATAAAATTCCTCAGCCGTTCTGTTTATAGCAAACGACCTAGTTTTTTTTTTTCACATTTGACTATTAAAAGCATTCAGCAAGAGATTCGCAGTTACTTTAATGAAAGAAATAATAACGGGAAAAACGAATTATTAACGAATAAAATTAAACCGAGCTTCTGGCGTAAAATAATTAAAAAAATAATTAAAATATTTTCTCTTCTCTTACTATAAATATATTCTTACGACGTAGAAAACGACGTTTATAAAACGAGAGTTTTTTTTCGGTGATGAATTCTGCGAACTTTTATACAGCTGACAAATACACACGTCGAATGAATAAATAAACGAATCGGCGCCTTAATGCGTTTCACGTTTGTAATTCTCTTTCTTCCACTTTTCAAACAAGCTTCACCGCAACGCACGATACATTAAGTCGATAAAAGAAATGATAAAGCTTGAGAACTCCTGAACACGTAGTGTAACACTGATCCAACAAACGGAGCAAGTATCTATTATAGTTATCCGAAAAGCTCGTCCGTAGCCCAACTTTTTGAATTGCTTGGTGACACTCTGTCGATCACTCGTACAACTTTCGCAACTCAGTGAATCAGTAGAGTCATAAGGAGGAAGTACATCGGTTAGACCGAGGTCGTCGAACGGAAACCAACGATAATTTCAGTGTGCAAGGTCGCACGTGTCTTGACATTTTCGATTCATCACAAACGCGCCGCGCGGATGGTATAAAACTCGCGTTGTTAATTTCTCGCGATTATCGGGTCTATAAGATGAAAACTTTATTTTCAATTCTTCAATATCATCACTGTTCATATCTGCGCGCACGTTGAACGATTTAATTTAATTTAAACATCCGAATATTTTTTTACTTCAATATATTTTTGAATTTTAAGTCAATTAATGATGAATACGTTGCAACATTCTTTTTTTTGTTTGTCCAGAAAACAGTAAGAATCCACGTGCGCAGGATAGATTTGTCGCAAAATTACTTCGCGTAACTTCGAATCAAAAGCAACATCGAGTAAAGCGCATCGATTGTCGTTTGCCTCTTCGCAGAGGAGAACTGTCTCGTTGTAGGAACGGCACGAGCTTTAATAGTCAGTTTCTCGATTGATCTAAAGCAGACTGCTTTGTCATGGTAGCAGATATAGGTGTGTGAAAACAAGAGATCCGGCTTCGATCCAGTCTGCTCGGTGTTTTTTATTCGCTAATGATAAGAGAGTCGCAATTTCTATACTGACTCGTGTCTCGAAAACAGTTTTGAAACGAATTAACAAAGACATTCTGAGAAAAAATCAATGAGGATAATGTATTTTCCGTAACGACTTGAAATATTAACTCTGATTGTTCGAGCTAACGCGACGCGTAAACGTCGAAAGTAAACTCGAGTGTGGAAACATTATTTAGTAAAACATTGTGAAATTCGAAACTTACACACGTGTTGCGAATTTTGTTCAATTTCAATAATGAGTAGTGGTTTGTAGTTTGAGTATTCTACTACGGTCGATGTTATTCTACATTTCTGAAAAGCGAAATAAAGTTCTTACAACTTCTAACTTTTTTCTGAGTTGCGTTACATGTGACAAAGTAGATAATGAGATTTGTTTAAACGCCGTTTATACTTGTTTCGATCTATAGTTGGCATGAGGTATGACCGTGGATTTACATTGAATATAAAGCAAGGTTGTTGTGTTTGCACTGATTATATGTTAAATCATTCGGTGCAAAGAGTTGCTCAAGACGCACATGTTTGAGAAAAAATTGGAACATCGTAAATGGGAAATATTCTTAAATCGGTTTTTGCTACAATGTTATTTTCATAATTATATTAACTTCAATAATATAAAATATTTATATATTTATATAAAAATAATTAAATGATTTTTCATATTTTTTAACAGAAAACTTTTTTTAGTTATTGGCACAAATTTCTAGTTCGATGTATTTTAACGGCGAAAATTACGCGCGCAATTTACTCGTTTATCCTCCTCTTAGCTGTCATTTTTATTTGCGTTTTTGTATGTGCGATGTTGTGAAAGTAAACGTACAGAGTATCGAAAATTCTATCTCTCGTTGGTTAAACGCGCGCGAAAGTAGCGAAACGGAAGAATCGATCCGCGTTTGAACGTTTTAGTTAGTAATTATCTGCGCGCGGGAGAAAACAAATCGCACGGAATGCTGCGATGAATTGCGGCAATGAACCGCGGAAATTGATCCTGTCGAGTGTTTCTGCAGAATCCTCCTCAAATTTTGCTCTATTATCACGGAGTAGTCACGTAGCGCGGAGAAAATTCAACTTTTCCCGGCGAGTAAAGCAGGTGCCGAGATTTATCTCCGGGATTAAGCGCGTGTGTATGTTGTTCAAAGTAACGACCGGAGCAGAAGAGTATCTTTCAATGTCAGTGTAAAATTTCCACAAGTACGTATCACCATTCCAATTACTGTTTGTTACTACAGTCGCGTTTAACTAACTTTTGCACGGAAAAAAAGTTTTACGAACAGCAAAGAAAGAATTTGCGGATTAACTGAAATTTTTGTTACACAAAATCTTTTATCAGTGAAATCCAAAAATAGTATGCATTCTTTCTCCGCTGTCTATACTAACTAATTTTCTTGCTACTCTAGCAAATCTTTTTTTTTTTTCCGTGTGGACATGAACAAGTATTAATCACATTCTACCCACAACCACTCTGCTCTTTAGTCGCTTTCGATATTAAAAACCATAAAATAAGCCAAAAGCGTTCCTCTTAATTTCATATTCCACGTATATCTTACTTAATCCAACCGGCCATTTTGGCGGCCGCGTTTCGAACGAATTTCCAAGCTAATCTCAACCGATTACACTGGCTTCATTACGATTTCTATCGTTTCCATCCGACGCATTACAAAATTGATCAATACGTCAGTATCAATCAGTTGTTTTAATGAAGGCATTTCGAATATAAGCTAATCTCAATCGATCGTTCGTGATTCCATCAAGGTTTGTTACACAACGGAATACTCTTAAAAAAAATATAACGTAATTACACTTTTAAAATGAATTTATCGTACTATTTTTATTTGATCAAAAAGAAGAAACTTTACTTCTGAAACAAATGCGGAAATATTTTCTCGCGAAATCCCGGTTGTCGCGCACGGGAACCCGACCGGCCGCGGCTACTGAAAAAGCAATCGGTCAAATTCCGAATGCAAATTTCGGAGTTTCGCACGTGGAAAGAGAGTGCAAGCGGTCGTCCTCCGCGATAATATGCGACAAGTATATGTACAACATGGACAAGGACGAGACGGTCGTCTATCACCGCTGTCGGAATGCCATTACGGGTGACAACGCCGACACACAAGAGCCACGGTTGATCAAAAGCTATTGTACAATTATACACAGTGAGAGCGAGAGATCTCTGAAGATCCGTGTGTGTGTGTATATATATATTTTACAACACGATGGAAACACAGTGGTGACAGCTGAATGCGCTATTATATGTACGAGAACGAAAGCGGGAGATGGCTACTGGATAGGAGTGATCGGTGATCGATTCACAATTGATCGGTATCTTCTCGAGACACAGAACGTTGTTCGTTCCTCATATTCCACGACGTTCGGGAACACGAAAAATATCGAAATACATAAATAATTTAAATAAAAAACCGCGTATCTGGTAAAAGGATTTTGCAATAAATAACAATCTGAAGTGTATATAAATTATGATGCGGAAACGGTTGCGCACACGCGATGTCGATTCGGACGTCCGAATTTGAGGCAAAGAAAACTGCAGGAAAAGAAATTGCGTGATTACATGGTATACGTTGCACAAAACAACGACGTTATCGATGTCCGCGCAAACACTCGGAATGCCTGCCGTTTCGTTCTCTGTGTGTAGATCGATATTATATTGAAATATTCAGAAGCGACTCTATTAGCGCGAGTGCATGGCAAGGATAAAACGCGAAATCTGTATACAACTGAGAACCGTTTTTTTTTTTTCGACACTACGACCGCAGCGCGTAGACGGACGCGCGATTTTCTTTTCGCCGTACAAAAGTAGGGTACGCGACTCGTGTCAGGTTTATTCAGCGCTATTGAATTCCGCATTTATACTCGTACGATTCATCGGCGACAGGCGAGGAAAAATAACGTCAAAGTCACGACAGACAGTGCATAGACAGTATTTATATGAAACACGTGTAGTTTCGATCGATCTCTTTCTCTCTCTCTTTCTCGCGTGTATATTGTAATATTCGCGTTTACGAGCGAAATTGACAGTTTGGCCGAACTGTTCAGATTCGGATATCTCTCCACTGTGACAATTCCGCAAACGAGCAATGTGACTTCATTGATCACGGCGACGTGACATTTTGGATCGGTTCCGCATCGATAATGTGTTTCTCGTCGTTTAGGAAAGTGACGTGTTTACACGCGAGAATTTCGAGACTGGCTAACAATTCTCGGGCAAGTTCTCAAAAACCTGAGATCTTAACTCGATCTCGCGATCTGCCGGTCCGCGCGACGAATTAGTGCCGCGCGCAAAACGCGAGCTCGCGATTTCGAGCGGATGTTCGTGCGAAAAATTCCAAGGTGACCATCGATCACGAGTATCGAAAGGATGAGGATGATCGCTCGGAACCCCAGTTTTGTTTTCGCGCGGAAAACCGAAAGATCGATATAAGCGCGTTGAAATATTTATAACACGCGCGACGCGGACTCGTGCGCGCCGAGCGGAAAGAATCGCCGTGCGAGATATGACGGCGCGCATTATGATACCGCGTTATGTGCGTGAATGGCAGGATTCTTGTACAAACAGCAACACGAGAGGGTTGGAGAGAAAGAGAAACAGAGAGAGAAAAAAAAGAGAGAGACAGGAAAAGGAGCACAGAATACTCATGACGACACTACACACGTGTGCCACACGCGGTACAGATCGATAATGTATTGAAATATTCACTGTGTAACGCGATGTGTGCCGCGGCGTCGGTACGTCAAGGTCCTTCCACCAAGGTTATTATCTCCGCTTCGTGTTTGCTTGATCCAGACATGCGATGCCACGCGATGTCAGTTGAGCGACGACGATGGCCTTTGCAATGGTACCTCGAGTGACAGTGAGTATTACGGTCCTGGAAACGTGCTCCGCGTTGGTTGAGACCAGGTGTGAAGCGCGTACTTTCACGTCACCCTGGAGGGGTGCGCGAGAGAAAGAGAGGAAACACGCCGAGGGTGAGACAAGTGGAAGGAGAGACACAGAACGAGCGTCAGAGACGCGGCGCACTCGTGGCGAACGGCACCCTCGCACTGGCAAGCGTGCACGAGGCGTCGCGACGCTTCCCAGGGCCGTCGAAACCACGGCTCCCCCGCGACACACCGCGAACTAGAGACAGGAGACAGTCGCCGTGAGAGACGTGAGAGAGCCGCGCTACGTGATGAGCCTATCCAAGAGCGCGCGGGCTAATTGCTCTCTCACGTGCGCAGTAGTTTCGATATCCGCCTTGTTTGAATCTCTCGAAGGAGCAACTGCAACCTAACGCGTATCGTCGTCGCATTTTGGCGAGCACCGGTATACAGACGATAATATCTATTTTAAAAGAGGCTCCCCTTCCTCCCCGTATGCGGGCGAAAATTTCGAAGAACGGCCGAAGTTAAATTAGAAATTAATTTTTGCACGCCTGTCGCAATGAATCACGCGAGTAATGGAAAGTGACATTGTTATATTCCGTTTGCTGACGGAAATATTATTTCATGTACGCGAGTGAAGAGACAGATTGCGGCATTTCTGGCTCTCAAATCTGTGAAGCGTGTCCGTCCGCGTGATTCTAAGAAATTCGAGAAGAAAATTGAGAATTCGCTATCGTGACGAAAGTTTTATTAATAACGATTTAATAATCATAGATGCACCTACACGCGATTAGATAGAATAAGATTTTTAAACATCACCGAAAGAAGTTTTTTTTTTTACAAAAGATCGTCTATCAAACGCGGAATATGTGGAGAACAGGATAAAGGCGTTGTGAATCTTCGCTAAATTAGACTCCGAAGGACGAAAACACGGTTTCAGGATCATCCACGTGGAATCGTTTCTTATCGCGCTCGTGAAATCTCCGGCCGGCAGATAACGTCGAGCTCTTATATATATATATCCCAAATTACCTCTCGCGGATACCCTCACATTTTCTTGCGATAGTCTTAAATATCTGTGCTTGCGACTGTTTTATAGATTTTCAAAAAATGTATTCTTTTTTTATATCAAGAGTTTTGCGACTACAAAAATATATAATTTGCACTATAAATAATGTAATATAATTTGCTATATAGTTATTTATATATATAACAATTTGCAACATATATATATAATAACACACTGACTCACGATACTTGCACCTTGCGCAAGAGACAATAAATTATATATATAGAATTACGTGTTTATTTACCGACTAAATTCTCGATGTAAACACATCAATATGTATTTGCCTTCAAACATTTCTGTTTCGTTGTATAAACAAATAGCCGCGCTTAAGTACGTGACATTCGCGAGCGACACACTGACATTGATCATCTGTGTCAAAACGTTCAACAACCACGTTTCATTGAAAAGAAACGACTACACGACTAACTAAGCGGGCAAGAAAATGCGAATTGTCTGCAATGTCTGCAGAAGTACCTCATCACTGTCGTTATTTCAATTCCGAGTTCTTGTGCTCGAGGATTGCATAATAAGTGTGTGTGTGTGTGTGTATCTTTTGTAGTGGGAGTAATTCACACAAAACAAGTGAAGAAGTCGAGCACAGATGCGGCTTGTCGCGCTAATAATGATCCTTGTACCTTGCTTTTTCTACCAGCTATTGCTTACGTAAACAGAAAGCCCGGCCGCGTTGTGTTATTGCGCGGAAATAACACACTGAATAATCAGACAATTACACCACCACGTATTTACCACCCAATTACCCGCGACATGTTTCTAAATATAATTACGGTGTGTTAAATCGTCAAACTACACAATTGCGAAAACATGGATTGCGAAGGTTGACAAACGTTTCGTCAGTTTCAAGAACCATCGCGACAATTATTTTTTTTGCGTTATTACTCTATTCAAATCGTAAGTACGTCAATCGTAACTGCTGTCTGGCAAATTTTTTTATCACGAGTTTGACGGCGCGAATCGTTTTATTTATTTTTCAACGTAGAATTTTCTGACGACGTTCGAAACTCCGCCTGCCAAGAATCCCACGTTCGCGAGGTAGCTTTTTTCCCCGGGAAAATTCGTCTCTTACTTTTCGACGGCTAGCACGACGTGCACGTTGAAAAAGAGAAAGAGAGAGAGAAAGAGGAGGAAAAGAAAAGGAAAGCGGAAAACGCGCTACCGCATTTGTTGCACTTCGGAGGATTTATACTTCAGTCGCCCAACTCATCTATCAGCTCAATAAAACTGCGTTTCCGAACGTGTATGGGCGGCCAGAAGTACTTCGATTTATCTCTTTAAATTAGAGGGCTATCCCCGTCGCTTTTTTTTATTGCCTTATTTATATTCTATTTGCGCTACATATAAATTACAAATGCCAGGTGACAAAATGACAGAAAAAACGTGCATCACTTTTGCGGAGACATTATCCAAAACACCGACACGACATATAAATTACTCGAAATTCGTGATAGGTATAGAGATCGACTTCTCGCGATCGAACTTTTTCACGGAGACAAAACTCGCTGTTATTTACATGCCGCGACGCAGCACGCGGATTTATTCTTGGCATCCCGCTAGAAAACTAAAGTTGTCGCGAGTATTAATAGCGCGACGGCGCGATACGGCAGGACTATGAATATATCTCAAGGTGTTCGGTGTGACAGATGGCTCGCGCTACTATATCGCAGAACTTCGAATGAACGACATTTGAAAAAATCTCAATAAAGTGTTATGAGAGAAAGATCGATCAATCTCGATCGAGGAGATTTTGCTCGAATTTGTCGCGCAATTTCATCCGAGCGCTTCGCCGAACTCGCCGCCACACGGTTTTTCGCAACGTGCTTTCCCGATATACGAAAGAAAACTTTATTCAAATTTCTGCCGAGCATTACCCGCGAAAAGGCATGTAGATACTAGAAAATCTTGGTATTGCATTCTCATGTGATTTGTGTGTCGCGATCTTCTTGGACCTTTAAATTTCGATCTTTTTTTTTTTTACGCGAGGTTGTCTCGAAGTAAAATTGTCGGGCGAAACTTCACAAATTTTGAATCGAAAAAATTCTCACGTGTACACGTACGTTCGGTTCTTCGAATTACAATGCATTCGAATTTACGGGCATAAGATCGATTAGGCTGCAGGTTGCGTGCGTTCTGCAACCTTGCATGAATAAACTGGCAACCTCCCGTGATTTGCTGTATGTTTGACGGTACAGCTGACATTTTTATGGAATGCGATAGATACGTGTGTGTTACCACGAGCGATTATCGTTTCCGCTTTGACGTGTAATTTCGAAATGGATTTCTGCGGACATTTTAAACGGAATTTTTGTCCGTTATCTGTTTTATCTTTAGCATATTTTTCTCTTGTATCTTGATTTACTGAAAGTAATAGAAGAAGCTACTTTAACTAATTACCTCGCAAAAAAGGCAAAAACGGATCAAATCCATTACTTGATTGCGTCTTTTAGAGATATTCGATACGGAGATGGTCAATTATCCGTGCGAAATAGAGGTATAAAATTTCGGTAAGCCGGTTTCTTTTTATAGCGTTTCAAAAGCAAGGTTTTTACGAAGAGGGATTTATACGGGTCATGATCGCGTCGAAAAACAATTTTGGCAACAGTAACGCGAGGCATCACGTACATATCCGTTAATTAATTCACTCCGAGTTAAATAGTCTCGTCGACGAAGCAGTTTCTCTCTCTCATATATCACTTCCGCACATTGGTTCATTGTGAAACCACCTGTGACGTATTTGGCACTCTGGCTAATCCGTTTTTACGAGACGATTCGCTGGAGAAATACTCAGAGTCATAAATAATAATTTCTGAATCGTGAATCTCTCTCTTTTTTAAGGAAATTTAATTTTATCGAACCTTTTGCTATATCACGGAAGGATGTGCCGGTATTTCATGTATGCACGAAAGCTACATTGAGGGAGAGGGGGGTGTATATTGAGTACAACGTCGATATGTTGCTCTCTGAATAGCAAGGTCGGAAAAGACAAAGCGATATTCCGCAGTCAAATATATATATTTCAATTTGCACAAAATCACGAATGATATTTCAAACATTTTCAGGAAGAAACGAGATCACCTTTTTTCTCCTAAACCCGACACTTCATTAATCTTTATAAACGATCTGCGGGCATTTTAAACAGTGAATGTTTTGTTATCTGTTTTATTTTCATTTTTCTTTTGCATTTTGATCTACTGAAAATAATAAAAAAAAAAAAAAATTATCGCGAAGGTTAAATTGATGCTTCGAATTGTACATATATATGTATATATATTATCATCGACGCTTGAAATTATTATACACGGGAAAGAAAAGTAAACATCATCATTTTACTCAATCGAATGATCGAGACAGCCTTTTGATGTCATTTCGCACCGTCGCGCGCGCAACCTGTCTTCTCCGCAAATTTATTATTTCGCGCTGATCGATGCGAAGACATTCTTACAGGCCGAGAAATATACGTATATCTGTGTCGTGCGTGCACTTAATGCGGATACGTATTTAAATTTTGTCGCGACCTTCGGGCGAACTCGCCGCTCGACTAATACGCAATGCCGCGCTTCATTTATATTCTATTTTCGTTTAGCACACTAAACTCACTCGCCATTAAAGCGCAAACCTAGTTGAATTTCTTTATTTCCTCGGGCAATGAGAACTGCCGAATTTACTCTCTCCGGTTTTGCAACTCGCTGGTGATGATCCGCGTTCCGAAAATTTCCAAAAATTCAGCTCTCTCGAAAAACTCTCGTAACATTTCCCTCTTACATAAGTCAAACGGCGAATGTGAATGCGGTACCATTCTAAGGTATCACGCACCGGATCTGGAAACGATCGGACGCGGTCAGACCGCAACGATAACACGGCATAAATACATAAACGCCAGCTCTTTGGGAAGGTAGGAGGAAATATATTGAAAGCGTATGCTCCGGAAACTGTATCTCGACGAATCCTGTAAATCTCACGTCGGCTTTGCTCGCGGCTTTTCTTAAATGCATGAATTTTCTTTTTCTCGCTCTCTTTCTATGGATATTTAGTTAATGAAACTTAAGTTCGTAGAACTTAAGTCAAAACGCGAAACGTGTTAATTGTCGCTTAGACCGTTTATATATTTTCCGCACACGGTTTTGTTCTGTTTAATTAACTTAATTGATCGTGCACCTTTGTGCACGCGCTCTCTATCTCGTGTAACGTCCTGCGGTGCTTTTGCTTAAATTTTGTAAACAAAGTAGGAATATTATGCGAGCCGCGATGTCTCATCTCTCGGCAGTAGTCGTTACCAGCTTCTCTAAATTACTACCCAAGGAATTACCACTCAAACCATCCATTTGGTTAGGTTACTCTGTCGAAATCCTTCTCCAGCTAAACGCTATTTAAATGAACTGCATGAGCAATTGTGAATGCACGAGATTTGTGACGGATTTAATGCGGTCTAAAAGTTCAAGAACGCAGATTACTTCTTCAATGCAAAAATTCTCATGAAAGAGAAGAGTAGTAATTTTTTTTGTACGACGTACACACACACACACACACACACATAATGGATATGTAGTCATGTAGTCATTACAATGATGCGATCGCTAATTGGATTCTTGTTGCAACTCAATTGGGGGTTTTTTCGTCCATTAGCCGCGTGCGCCGACGAAACGGCGAGGTCCATCTCGCAAAATTCATATGTGCTCCCGTGTCCGGGACGAGCGCGTCCGCTGGCACGCGATAATTTATTCGCGCGCAAAAAGCTCCCGGGATCGTCCGGATGTTATTTGCCGAGACAATTATGCCTGTCCTCCGAACTTTATTCCGCGGCGCTGAATACCGTCAGCACAGTCTCGTTTCGAGTTTTATGCCGCGCGGCGGTGTTGTGACACAATTTGCAAATGTATATGGCGCACGTCACTCCGGCGTAAACAGTTAGAGCCTCGAGATTCGCGAGGAATTAAAACTCACGGGAAACGTTGTTGGCGTAACGCTATGTGATATGTACATGAACGACACAATAGACGTTTCCAAACGTTTTAGTGTCAATTAGTAACGCGTTGCGTCAACAGCGAATAATCACTTATTCATCGGTTACGTATCTTGATTGAAGTGCGCGCTAATAAGCAGAACGTATCGATAACGCGTTACGCAATGCGCGTTACACAATGTGACAATTAAATAAAATACGAATAAAATATATTACAATTAAATCTTTTTCGTCGACGTTGGAACGTGCAGCGTTCAAAAAAGCTAAGAAGATTTGGAATTCTAACGCGTTATTTTCCCCGACAATATAAAATAAGTATTTAAACGCTGAAAGCTTCTCGCGAACAAGTATCTTAGCGAAAACGAACTTTTGAACTCGCTAAAACAGAAACTACTATTGTAATCGCGCGCGCAGCGAGAATTAAAATCTATTTTCCGGCCTACTTCGAGAAGCAACATGAATGCATTAAGTTTTGTTTCTTCTTCGATGATCATCTCGGGAAAGTAATAAGCAGATAGTTACGGCAAAGATTAAAAGCTTATCGTCTGCTTAGTTCGCCGCGATACAAACAGAAAGTGCAATTAATCTAGAAACATGAGCACTCCGGTCGGCGTGTTACTTCGTTCTGGTGTAAGCTATAAATTGTATCGCGTGAAAAATTCGCGTAAAATTCGCAAGAGCGCGGTTTTACTGAAATTGTGAGATAGCACGCGCACGCGCGCGCACTTACACACACACACATACAGAATTCAAAAGTGAAAATAGTATTAATTAAGACGAATATAATTATTTCTTAACAACCTACATTAACCTATTGATATTGCTGTATGTTTTGATTGTTCCGCGTGTTAATAATTTCTTCTTACGTAATGTCAAGTCGATATAAATTCGATTGGGGTAAAGTTTATTTTTATCCTTCTTCGATATAACGGGGCGCGCATTAATGTCTCCCTCAATTTTTAATGATCTGAGAAATGCGAAGATATCGAGTTACATCACGTTTCGCCGTGCCTATCGAATCTCGTAGAACCTACGTCGGAGATCGATCACGAGCACCTGTCGTTAACTTAATGGTAATTGTTATTGATTGCGCCGTGCAATTAAACAGATACAGAGGCAAAAAAAAAACTATAATAGCGTGACATAAAAGATCTTTGTATATATTACGTTATACTACACTGAAAACTATATAAATACAAGATAAAATATAAGTAATATACAAGAAAAGTATTTCTATTTTTGTCAGAATGTGTCTAAAAACAAATTGTACAGAATGGTCGAAAAAAATATGAAAGATGCACGAGAATTTATTCTCACGGTTAAAGCGCATCGAAGGATGACAGAAACGAAGAGATCAAAGCGATATTGATTACAGAATGCACTTACCGGTGTCATATAACGGACACGGCATGTAGCCGTACCGCTGTTCCGGGTATACAACGGACTTGTTCCTCTGTCCGCTGGTCATCGTGGCGAATTTGGTCACGTACTGCAGAAACTTGTCATAGAAGAGTAAAAAAGTCGTGCGGATTATCGTTGACGAAGGTCGCGGGCACGCGGGTCCTTCAAACGACGATGCTTCACGATGCTCCTTGTCGTCGTCGACTGGTAGCAGGACGATTACCCCGACGTGGTCGTGGACAATTGCATCCTGCGACGACGGTCCACGACGCGGTGCATCGGCTGATTGTGCCACGCCAGCGAATTAACCAATTAACACTGGGCACCGTTACGGTGCCAATTAGCTGGCGGGGTCCGCTTAAGACCGCGAGTGCGCGCACGTCGTCGCTTAATTAGCGTCGAAATAATTGGTCGACGTCGCCGTGTGTCGCGCTCTTCCTTCCTTCGCGGCGACGTTTCCTCCGTCACCACGCAGACGCCCGACGTCTCGCTTTGTGTCCGTCTGAGCGTGAGAAATGCACGTGGATATTACAATTGTCTACAATGCGAAATCGCTCTTTGATTAATTAAAGCGTGAACCGCGCGATGACAGGCGCTACCAAAATGGAAATTCCGACATACCGGAATTTCGTGAATTCCGCAGAATGACGGAAGTAAGTATTTATGCTGATGAACTGGATTTAATTACGCGGACTTTTTCTAGCGTTCCTGAAAAAGTTCAAGTCAAATGACGAGGCGACGTTGTGTTCGTGCTCGAATTGAGAGATCCAACCACAATTTCTAAAACTACTTTTCTATATAGAGAAAAGAAGAGAAATTATAATCTAAAATTATTTATAATTTACTTTTTTATTAATTAGATTCTCTCTTTCTCTCACATTTTTATGTACAACAAAACAATTTTATGTATAAGTTAACACAAGGTATTTATTTATTTTGATAAAAATATTTGTGTACACAGTTGCATTATTTGCAAGCGTTGAATATAATGATATGAGACAACAATATAACAAGATTCGATTCGTTTCAAAATCGATGAAGTGAAACCGATAGTCGTTATACGATCTTTTCTAGTAAAAAGCGTAAAACACAAAAGGCGGCTTTGTCGCAGAAGAGGAAGAGAGAGATATTCGAAAGCTATAAAAGCAGTTAAGGGAAATTGGTGGTTTTCAGGAGTTATACGAAGGACACTCGAGACTTGAGAGAGAGGTTCTTACACAAAAGGTCTCTCTCGCTACGATACGAGAGCTTTATCTTTTTTCTGTTCCATTATAAATTTTACGTAGAAACATCTCTATAAATAGCTATAATTTTTTTCCTTATTGTATCCATTGGTACAAAAATATTTACTGCATCAACAAACGATCAAATAAATAAAACGCAGTAAAAGGTGCAGCCAATATATAAGCGCGAATTGTGTCCGCCGACTGTCCATTGTAAACATTTTGTGACGCTAAAAAACTAAGTTCAGTTCTTCATCACTGATTTATAGACGAATAAAACAGCGGTGACACATCGGGGTTAGTTTGCGAGCAAGCTCGTTTTTTTTTTTCAACCGTCTTTTTCATGCACTGCGTGTGTTCTATTTTACAACGTACATTTCACGCGCTGGTATTGATGCTGTAATTGATATTAATGCGTGCATCCATCTCTATTACTTGATTTCCCTATTTGTTCAGTGAGCAATTTAATCGTGGTGCAGTATGAGAAAGAGAAAGAAAAAGAGAGAGCAAGAGAGAGAGAGAGAAAGATAGAATATGATTTATCTTAAAGGAAAAAAAGAGAAGGTGCGGAAATTACATGTGCGAAAAAGTGCTCGAGATACGACCGTATGTGTCAACTATGTAACATGCAAATAAATTGTGGTGTAAAAAAAATCTAAAATTCAGGAGATCAAATTATACTATTCTATGTAATATATTTGACATTTACCGATTTTAATAATTCTGTGCATTCGCTTATTTCAAGATAATAATAGAATCAGGATTTTATTTCTTGTTGCATTTACATCGTTTCTCTCTCATTTCTTGCCTTTTCAAATCCCCGTACACGGGAAAGTTAAATCTCGCGTTCCGGTTAACTCAGGGAGATTCCATTCAGCTTCCAAAAGCGGTCTTAAAATTTCTACGGCCTCGCTTCTTTCTGTTTTGCTTATTCAACTAAAGCAATTTCCGCGCTCGTTTCTCCTAATCCGTGCCACTCATTAATCGCATTTGTTTCAGATCTTGCCAAATAGCTCTGAATTCTTCAAAGAGAGCGAAATGTCGAGAAACAAGATTTTACTTCTATTAACTTCTGTCAAACTTTTCTTCAGTTGAGAGATCTTTTTGTCGGATTCTTCTAAGTATCTCTAAAGTCCTTACAAACGGCTGTCATCTCAGAAGGATCTCAGAAGAATCAGTTCCAGCTGTTTGGGTTTTGTGTCTTCGTAATGAATAATTGTTCTTTTTTTATCGGGCTCTTGTTTCTCGAGTTTCTTAAGAAAACGAAAAATTCTTTTGAAAAATTAATCTCCCAGGTAGGTTCGCGAGATGCCGAGGAGGATAGGTTCTCGTGTCGCCGCGAGAGTACTCGTCGTCTGTGCTGGCGTTTAATCTATACGTGTACCACGTGGATTCGGCCGTTCGATTCGGCGGTTCCCTCTTCGGGCCAGCGCGGACTCCCCGTGTCGACCTCGCCAGCGACGCGACGCGAGAACGCTTCGTCGCGCGTTGTCGTCGTGCGTAAAAACCGGGGAAAACAGCCACCGGCAAACGTGCACACGTGTACCAACGTGCGTGTCTGTACGTACGGATAGACGCGCGGCGAACCGTCTCGTGCACGCTCCGACGCTGTACTGGACCGGAGTTAGGTGAAACGGTGAAAGGGTGGTTGTGGAAGAGAGAGAGAGAGAAAGAAGGGGGGTAACGCGGGACAGAGAGGTGCGAAAGCTACGAAAACGGTAAGGGTGAAAGGGAGACGCGAGAGGAAAGCCAGAAAGAGGAACAAAGAGCTGAGACGAAGGAAGAGTGAGAGAGAAGTTAACCGGAAACGGAGAAAGAGAGAGTGTGAAAGACAACGAAAGCGAGACGAGGGATGCTGCGGTTGCGGGGCGGAAAATCGCTCTGTCTCGCTCTGACCTCGCCGCAGCGGTGCGTCGCGGCGCGCATCATGCCCCTTTCCGAGCCCCCGGCGAACAACCCACCCCCTGATCCTCTTGCCCTCGTCTCCGCAGCCGCGAGAAAGCCCCTACACCAACCCCGGTTCCATGTCGCAATGTATCCGCAGTCGGGAGCGGAAGGCCCGCTTGGCTTCGGGCACCGAACGACTTTGTACACTTCCGAATTTTTTCTTACGAGAGACAGCAAAAAAATAATAACGTTGTCAATTAGAGTTTCTTTAAAATAAAATTCTAGTATTTCCAAATAGAATATTACAACAAAAATTGATGGTCTAATTTTTTTTAGCATAGCTGGAACTACGTCACGTAATAGTCCGTATTGTCTTTCGCGCTGTTTGAAGAACAGCGCTATTTTGAAGCTCGGATGGAAAAGTACTTTTACTGAACAAAACAGAGTTATGACCAAAAAAGTTTACACGTCCTACATATTCGATGCATTTAACGCCAGAGGGAAAAATGTGATTTTGTCATGAGCACAACTCGTCTTGAAATAAAGCCAAGTACTTTTTAAGATATTTTGCAATTTGTTATTGCAGAAAGCGGATAAGAAGAAAATAATCTGATAAATAACGTGAACGCGGTTAAAGTAAGACATTAAAAAAAAAGATACTGGATACAGACAATTAATTAAATTTGATTCTCTCTCTCTCTAGTTTATAATCTCTGACTTTGTTTCGAACTAGTTTTATTTCTTCATAAAACTGGCTTCATTTCTTCCGTCATTCGAATCGAAAATGTTCCGTGAACATCTGCAGGTTCGACATTGTAGAGATAAAACGAGACTAAAACTCGAAGCGAAATGAAACAATTTCGGACACTTGTCGCGTAATACTGTACTCGTGGAAAACTAACGTAGAACACTCTTAGTGCGAAGTTTTTTCTCTAGACTCTCTCGTCTTTCGAACTTTCTTGTCTTTCGGCGCTGCAGTATGTTTAGATCGAGAAGCAAGAAGATAAAATGGGAGAACTCTTGCGTGTGAAATATCGTTGCAATTTCGCGGAGAGTGCGCGCGCGATCGAAGACGGCTTTATAAGAATACGCACGGTGCTGAGAAGCGAGCCGCTCTTAATGAAAGAAATAATTTATGCTCTTACTTGGAGAGATCTCTTACCTGCAGTATATTCCGCATCTCTCTGCTCGTGAAAACCTTTTTGAATTACTTTTCACATACTCAAATCGGAGAAAATATATGGCGATGTAAAAGCAATGAGCCAAGAATTTGCAGTAACACTTGTATTAAATAGTAATTAAGTACTAAATAATAATTAAGTTTCAATGAAAGAATCTGAACGAGGTAATAAAACGTTAAAAGTATCCATTTCTCTCTTTCTTGGAGAAATAATTTTTACTGTCGCAATGTCTATCGGGAATAACAAATGTCGAGAGATCGAGAGTTCAATCGTATCCTGCACAGGCTCGTATCTGCAGAGAAAAGACAAGAGATTGGAAGCGAGTTAAAACGGGGAGGTCAGCGAGAGGAGAAAGAGAAAGAGAGAGAGAGGGAGAGAAAGATAGAAAAAAAAAAGAAAGAAAGAAAGAAAGCCCCGACGACTCTAGCGTACAGCAATAATTTATGCTGGACATGGTAGCGCGAAGAAAGAGGAAAGAAACGCTCTCGATACTGACGAAGGTGCTGCAGTACGGCGACCTCGTATAGCACACACAAGACAACGAGCAAGACCGTATAGATACTGCGGCCGGGCAATTCGGTTTTATGGCTGTATCTTGGCGGAGCCCACCTAAATTTCCGCTTCTGCCACCCAATCGTTAGAACCACGTGAAAAATTGCCGAAGCGACTAATTGAAGAGAAAAGAAAAATTTAGATGGAAGGATATGGGAACAGTGTAAAAAAATTAAAAATACGGGAGAACCTTGCGAAGCTTCAAGCTCTATATTCTCGTGCATTGTGTGATACAAAAAAAAAAGAATTTATAAATATTTACGTACGTATTACAATATGTTACAATTACGTATCTTTGTCAAACGATTGTCTGGGAGCGCAAACATTGATCGAGATGTACATCAGCCGGCAACATCTCGGCAAATAATCCGTAGTCCTACCACGTGTCTCACTCAGCACGTACCGTTTTCCATGGTAAATAACACGACTGTGCACTTTGCGCGGGTCGTGTCTAAGAAAAACATTGTTTACATTGCCGTCCGTATCACTTCTCGTTGATATATTTGGTGCACAGCGCGCGATGCGTCATCTTGTTCGCTGGTAAATATGTTTGTTCTCGCGGAATGCCGTATAACTGACAAGAATGACACACGCGCTGGCTGTGTATACACCAGTGCGATAATTCACGATTTTATGCGTCAGCATGTGATTCACATCCTCTCAGAAAGCGGAACTTCGTAATTTTGATGCACTGACAAAAGGGCACTGACTATCAGCCAGTCCTTCCTTTGTCCGCTTCGAGATTGCTCGACAATTACAGTATTTTATACTTTACCGTGGACTTCACGTATCATGAATCAACAGTAAGAGATAACAACATTTTAGAAAAAGTTTTAAAATTTGTCAATATAATATTAAAAAAAGAGAAAAAAGAAAAAATAGTGAAAAAAATCGAGCTTTAAATTTTAGAAAAAATATTGCTCTTTAAAATTCGTACTCACACACGGAGTTAATAAAGAGAGGTGTTTACAAGGGAAGGTGTTTTAATGAGAAATGCGCATGTTTTTCTTTCAACATTCATTTTAATCTGGTTTTTATTATTAAGTTTGTTATTAGGTTTTTTTATTGCACATGATTTACATACTTTTGCCGATGAAATCGTCTTCTTCGGCCTCATTCGAACTCGTATGCCGCACAATGCGGCACACACACAATTTTACAAAAATACTACATATGTTACATACGAATGTATAGCACGTCTGTTAGTACAATTATAGGAACACTAGGAACAGAATTCGCCTTTGAGCAGGTTTCTTAAAAGTCTAATGTGAATAAAATGCCATAACGCGCGCGACTCCGCTTGATCACAAGAATATTCGATTGTCGGCTTTTACAAACTGGCTGAATTATTCTTTGATGCGAATTTTAAAAGCCATCGAAACACTCAGCCGGTCTTAAAAGCAGATGGAACGACATGCTTTTATATCAATTAATATTATGTATATGTCGGAAGACGTGTGTGTGAGATTTTTGCGCGTACACGTTCATGTATGCAGAAAAAATACGAAATGCATGCGAACGAATACGCTCAACGCATGCTCCATATTCGCATATTCGTGTTCTCTCATGGAATGTACAAGCGACATACAAATGGTTACATAAAATGTCTTATAGAAGACTGTACGCTGTGATGTATACGTGGCACAGTTTACTTTCGCCTATAACAATACGTATAAAATATGCAAATTTATATTTATTTAAAATATCAACATCATTCTTAATCTATGCTCTCGCGAGAAATCTCGTGCCGACCGGCCCGTTGGTCTCGCAGCCTGAGTGCAGAGAGGCTGCGAGCCTTGGAGGTCCCGAGTTCAAATCCGCACACCACCGTGAGGATTTTTTCCGGGCCGGTTCCTTTCAACCGAGTTTATCGGTTGATCGGCGAACAGAATCGGGCCTCCAAAAATTAATTCGAGTATAATCTCGAATTAATTCCCCTTCCACAAAGCGATCTTAGTCATAACATCCCGAACACGAGCCCGATGCAGATGGGCAAGCCCACCGTGAGAAGACGGCGCGGATAGAGGGCCGAGGATAGAGAAAGAGAATGTGGCCCGCAAAGATCGAGACATCGGTCATGGGCACGTTAAAATAATGACATAAAAAAAAAAAAAAAGAGAAATCTCGTGTTATGAAATATATAACGAGATTTCTCTCTTTTTTTTCACATGAAACAAATTAGCAAAACACATCGCCTTGATCAAACACTTTAAAGAAAAAAACAAACTGTGCGAAACAAATACAATACTTGTTTTTTTCTTTAAAGTGTTTGATCAAGGCGATGTGTTTTGCTGTTTATATCTCATGTTCAATGTTTTCCAAGATCGGTTAATTGTGACGTCGCATATATAATCTCCAATGACAGAATTAATATTATATATTGACTTGCGTAATAATGATTAAAACTAATTTATTTTACGATGTATTAATTATTTATATGTGTATAGGAATATGTGTACTATATATTATACATTTTGTATATTATCGTTACTTCTATTTGCTAAACTGTTGCAATGTCACACTTCTCTTAACTGTTTTGCGTTTGTGACATCTTATTATTTTATCGTTTCGCGCAATGTAGTTTACGTTTTCCCGAGAGAAAAATTCAATTGTTGAGTTTTGCATCAAACTTGAGCTACAAATACTCTGTCTCACGCTCGCTGGCGTTCAAGGAAGATGTAGATAAGCGTAGTTCAAACTTGCGGAGCAAAACGTTTTTTACAAAACGACTTTTTATCGTGTTTTTGTAATTCCACTTTTGCCGGAATATGGAAATGAGCAGCTGGACGGAACAATCGAAAAAATATAGTTTCGCGTAATAATCTTTCTCTTAAAATTCCTTATAAAAGTCCAACTATTTATTTTTTTCCAAAAGTTTTGCGAGAGAAAATTCTTTGCACAGCGACATTATTGCTCAGCGGAATGTGTAAAGAGTTGTTTGTCAGAAACTTTGTAATTGCAATAAGAGAGAGAAGAGATCACGCGGAAGAACGCTTAGTCACTTTGAAATAGAATCCCGTTGAAGGAAGTAATCGTAGCTTCAACGAGAAGATGATCGCAAGTGCGCGGAAGGTGATTTTTCTCACTTACAATTGTTTTATAAGACGATTTTAATAATTTTTTTAGGCACACAATTGGACGTCCACTTTTTCTCGAGCGCGTGCGCGCGATCAATTGTTCTTTTGTCGATCGTAGCGCAATGTGAGCAGCGCTAGAAATTTATTACATTGATGACTCGAGCGCCTGCTGGAAGTTGTTGTGCGTTAAATATATGCAACAACGCGTATATTTAGCGACTGATTGCGCGAGCACGCGGAGAGTATAATGGCACAATTTTGCGCTCTCAATTATTTCAGGACGCGAAGGAATCCGCCGCAGTCAGATTCTGTTCACGGCGCTTCTCCCACGTGTTGATCCTCTTCAGCGGATAACAAATCACGGCCGACAAGAGAATCAGGCTGCCGGATAAGTAGAACGACGCGTCGTAGCTCCCGGTCGCATCCATGAACGCACCTATTCGCATTTACACAAGTGTCATTTGGTGAATACCGTCGTAACCTGACGTCAAATCTTTGCAATTCATAGATTCATAAATCGGTATCGATTATTTGTGTCACGTATCGATATATAATAATAAATTATACCGAACGGTGTAAACATTTCCTGGAATCCGCGAGCGTTTTATCGTTTCAGAGAGAATGTATTCGATCGAATGCAAATCTCAGCGCGCCCGACTGAAGCGCATTTTTTGTAACTCTGTTTATAAAAGAATACATTTTCGCGGAATGATACAGCGTGCGATAATGAATTTAATTACCTGCGAGAGGCGCGCCCACGGTAGCCGCCACGCCCTGAAACAGAAGGAGCAATCCGAATGCGTTCGTCAGTTTCTCCAAACCTAACAGATCCACAACGAGAATCGATCTCAGAGACGCGAAAACGGCTGTGAAGAAAAACAATATATTTTACAAATTTAATGAAGAAATCATCGAGCTTATAGGATTAAAATCGTGAGTGAAAAACGAACTTATAGAAAAAAATTTTACAAATCCTTGTAATGCTTACATATACTGATACCAAAGGTGGCCGCGTAAAAGAACTGATAAGCTTTCGTGAGTGAAAGGCCGGAGAACATGGTGACTAGACCGGCCACGCTAATAAACACATTGTTCACAACCAGAGCGTTAACCCCCGGCAAGCTGCTCGCTAAGCCGCACACGATACGACCGATAGTGTTGCCGATACCGATGACCGAAACCAGGAACATTGCGGTCGAGGGGTCGATATTTGCTTTTATGGCTCGATCTGCAAGAAGAAAGACAGATAAGAAGAGCTTATTTTGTTGAAACCGACAAAAAATGACACATACATAAGAAATTTTTCTGTTGCAAAACTTCTTTTTCAAAATTACACGCGATAAGAACTTGAATAAATTTTTGGTCGCTTGATGCACGTACCTGCCACATACATGAAAGGTGTATAAAAGCCCATCATGGTGAGAGCGCCGGAGATCGCCAGTATTAAAAAGGACGGACTTTTCAGAAGGCTTAGGTCGAGCATTGTGGTCAGAATTCGGCGCACGCTTTCCGGACATAGGTAGCAACTCCCGCTTTCCTCTTCCGCCACATCCGTAGCCGTTGGCAGCCGCGTCACTGACATGTGATAACCGACCGACGATTGCTGGAAATCGCGGAGAGAACGATATCCCATAAAATTACCTTTTTGTTTTTAATTGGAAAAATGTTTAAATTGATTAGATCAGACGTTTCGATGTTTTAAGATTTTTTCGGAAAATTGTTCAGACATCTCGGAACCTACCTGCGATCTGTAATGAGGAAGTCTCATTAAAGAACCACCGTAGAAAATGTCATCTCTGTAAAACGGTCTCTGCGGATCTTTCGGATTCCGTTTCCCCATTCGAAGGGACTTCTGACTGCATTCCGAATTCGTTCGGAGACGGCTGATCGTATGTCGGCGAATCTGAGAAATAGAAAATAGAATTTTTATGTCTCAATTTCAAAAACTAGAAGATAAAATACTTTTTTCTTAAAATGTAGTAGTTTTGTATGGTCTACAAAAGTGGGGAACGTTAGAGAAGATAAATAAGTCTCGAGTCGATTTGAAGGAATTTCCAGGTCATAAAACTTACGTTTACAGCTTCGGAAATGCTGGATTCTTGGCAAAAGTGAACAGAATGTTTCTTTTACATTCCGTATTCTGGACGCGTTTCACTTTGAAAAACAACAAGAGAAAGAGAGAGAGAGAGAGAGAGAGAGAGAGAGAAAAACTAGCAATAATCGCCACTAACGCTGAATTGAAATTACACTGGTCGAGTTTGACGTTTGATTTAAATAAACATTATCGCAACATTGTTATTTCAAATCACTTATAGCCTTGCACTGCGACAGATAACCCTCGACTGTAATTTCTATCGAAATCGATCGATCCAAACAATTATATTATAAATATTTATTTTGATGACGCTTTCTTTTATTTTTTTCTTTTATCGTTAAGAAACTGTGATAATTTTTACACCTCATTAAAATACAGAATATACATTTTGTATCTTTATAGAATTCTAAAGCAAGAACGAAACAATCTCTTTCGTAATAAAAAAATACTTTTGTCTCTCTCTCTCTCTTTCCATCTGAGATCTTTCACAACAATTGAATTTTTAACTTTCCGGAGAGACGCGTACGCCTCGATATTTACTGTCGGTACTTTTCCGTTCAGACGTTCCAAGTCGCCGCTGAGCAGATTGTTCTCCTCTTCCGCTATCTTGTCCTCATTATTCGCCACTTCCAATATGTTTGTATCGGGATATATTGGCGCGGATAGCCGTTTCTCCGACGTGCTGATTTTTCGCTCTATAGGTCGAATCTCGATATTCATTTTATACAGCGAGTGCAAGGACTTGGACGTTCTGCAACAGAAATCGATTGTTGTCTCGTCGGGAAAGGTGCGACGCGTTAAAGAGAGAAAGAGAGAGAGAGAGAGCGATTATCAGGGATCTTCCGTTTATATTACGTTACTATGTTAGGACTGCTGCCGATGATTTCCGCCGCCGTCGGGTATTCCGTATTGTTGTTCGTGCCGAGGAAACCGCTTCTGTTCGGCTGTACACAGTGCAACGACGTCGTCGATCCTTCTCCCTTACCTACTAACGTGGTTGTAGCCTCGGCATTTTCCGGGGTGCTCTTTACCTTAATCCGCGTTGGCTTTAGCGGCCGAAATAGCGCGCCGAAAATGGCGCAATTTAAGAGCATACCTGTAAATTACGGTTTTTGTTCGCTTGCAAGCGTTTATCATGACAGACATTTATTATCTACATTTATTCCTCACTAAAATGAATTTGAGTAATTTTATTAATAAAATCTTTTAATTTATAACCCTTCATAAACAGACTTCAAAAGTGACTTACGAGTCGAACAGAATAAGTCTGTGAGTCACCTACGCGACTTTAAAATCGAATATATCCGCGAAATTTCAGCGAATTGAAAGTTTAATTGCAAAAAAGTGGAGATTCTTTATGCACGTCAATTGCGCAACGTGTTAATGATTGCGCGCGATTTTTTTGATAAAAAGTCGACGGTTCCGATAAATGTATCTCGACTTTTCTTTTCTGTCGAGAAGAAAGCTCCGAATCATCCGTAATCGAGACGACAATTTATCATATCGTTACGCGAATGTAAGAGCGTATTTCTTTCTCGCAGAGTCATTCACGGTGTAAAATTTCATTAAATAAAATACTCACCCGCTTGAAACAGCAGTGCTCCTCTCCAGCCAAAATTTTTCACGAGCATGTCCGTGATCGGCGCGAGTAGAAACGCACCGATTCCCGATCCGCACACCGCGATACCTGTCGCCAGAGCTCGCCATCTTTCGAAGTAAAATCCAGTCGTTATCACGGCCGGCACGTATATGAGTCCCGTTCCGATACCACCTGCGATTTTTCAAAGACAAAAAAAACATTTCTGTCTTAAAGGAAAAAAGATACTCTCTCAAGTATCCGATAAGAAGTGCAGTTTGCATTTCCCACAGGATCGAACTAGCCGAGAAATATTGCGCGTGTGTGCGGAAACTTGGCAAGCGCGCGAAGAGGGAGAAAAAGTTTCGATAAAGGAGAGACGCCGGAATAAAACTTAGCAATATGAGAAATATATATACGCGAGACGGGGAAGTAACACATACTTACCGAAGCCGCCGTAAGAAATGTAAAGAAATCCGATGGACGTGCTGAAATACGAGAGGACGAAAGCGATGCAGCTTATCACGCTTCCCGATATTGCCACCAGCCTGAAACCGTATCGGTTAGCGAGGGCGGATACGAAAGGACCTGCAAAGAGTGATAATTAAATTTGCAACGAGTGGTGTTGTCAACGAAATTGCGGGATTTTCGACCTTCGGGCAATCCGGTCGAGTGAAAATATACATACACGCGCGGATACGCGCTTGTTATACCTTAATTATCGATCCGCTCCTAATCGACTGTACCTGCGAGAGGACGGTATACATTAATTGCCGTGCATATTGACTGTTTGACAATACACAAATGTGTCTTTATTATAATAGCGAGCAATTTATAGAAATGTAACACACGCGTATATCTCGCGCGTGTGTTATATTCCTACAAATGTGTGTTTGCACAAGTGATTCTATTGTACCCCGCTAATACGATATATATTCTACGTAATACGAAATGACAACACAGTTGTGCGTGACGTGGAATCGTTAACAGAAAAAAAAAATTCGCACACTTAATCAAAGATATATTCAATATAAGCTCTTACTTCTCTATCTTACATGTGTATCGATTAATATTTCGGACTTGCGTAATAATAAAACGGTTTCCGCGATGTTAAGAATAATTGCAGAAATTCGTTTTGCTTTTTATCGAGGATAGTTAGCGCAATTTTACCGCGCGCATGCCGAGCTGCAGTTTACAGACGTCCTGCCGCGACGTCAAGAATCCGCGCGCGTGATGTGTAACCACGTGGAAATTGTCGCGTGCATATACTTCAAATCCCGTGTTCAAGTAATTATGTATACAACAGAGAGAACGAATTTAAACGCGTTGACATTCGTACAACCATTAATCAATATGAATTCGCGAGATGTTACCGAGCAATTTCGCGTAAACGCGTTAAACGTTCTCGTAATCAAGTTACACGAGCATCGGATGGGTGTGTTCCTGCATATTTATTTTTCCGGGATTACACCGCTAAAATCTTCGAGATTGTGCGCGAATCCAAATGCCAGGTACTTATGCGCGCTTTTATTAGCTCGATAATGTCAGCAGGAAGATTCTTAATGTACATATTACATTATACGCCGCTATATTTTGGGAAGAGATTTATCAATTCGTACACATTTGCAACAACATTTATTCTGATATTATCTTGCGCAAAACTCGCGTCAACATCGCGTCGACAGAAAGATCCGAGAGAGATCATAAAACATTCTGCCGAAAAATACAATGTTCCCCTCGCGAAGAAGAGCGCGAAAGAATCAAATTGATTAAACTACGCGACGTAAATTTGGCACATATTTGCGTGGAAGAAATAAACTCAATGAATTTATGAGATGCGATTTCCGCCGCACAATGTTTGTTAATTATACGACGCGGAACTTCGCTATTACGCAGCACGTCGCCAATGAACGATCAGCTCTATTTGATATACTGCATATCGTTATGCAGATTCCATAATCAGTAACGCGCAATTATTAACGCTGACAAAAAAACGTTTGAGATCTCGCGCGCCATTAAAAAACGCGCTGTATTTTCTTAACGGATGTTTTGTTTGAAATTAGATAGTTGTCATTTTTGGAGTATATATGCGAAGGGTTAGGGTGTAAGTTCGTTGCCAAATGTTGTGCGAACGTGTCGTTATTACTAACCAGCCATAAGATAAAATCCAGTCTGCAACGAGCCGACAAGCGCGACCCTCGCTTTTGATACGGAAAACGCGTCCGCGATGTCGTTGAGAAACACGCCGAAGCTGAAGATGATACCGTCGACGAAGAGATTGCACATGAACGATGCTATGACAATCACCCAGCCCCATCCTCCGTCAGGTGGTACCACCATTTCCACCTCGATTGTCTATCAACAAAAATGTTCACAAAACTTTTAAAACGATAAATGATTGTGTGTGTGTAATGTGTTTATTCTAAAGCTAATTGACAAATTATCGTAATAACAAATTGTTTAAAACGATGAATTGATGAATTTTTAATGATCTCGTTAAAAATTCATCAATTTTCGAACTTTTACCAAACGATTGCGAGCTAGAAACTTCGTTTAAAAAAATTGTTATCAACTAGTTGCAAGCATCGAATCGCTCGCGATAATGAAAATTAAAGACTTTTAATTAGTATGGAAATTTGTGTAGCTGACGTACGTTTGAAATGATGTTTCGTTTATGCTTACATTCACAAAGCTGAAATTAGCTAAAATACACGCGAATGTGAATTATCCGTGTAATAAATCTTACTCTAATATTAATGATATTACACTAAAAGTTTATATTATTAATTCAAACATGTACTGACTGGTTTAAGCATAAGATAAAAGTAATTTATATATCTACTAGGTATATTTATGAGACCGAATATAAATGATATCTATTTACATAGGATTTACGTAATCGCGCAAAGTCTCGCTAATATGACGCACTCCAATTTATATTCTAGAAATTATCTGCACTTCCAAATGCTTCGTGTGTGCGTGTGTATGTTTGTTTAAATATTTACATAGTAGTTATTGTAATATCTGCGTGTGTTTGTTTGCAACCAAATAAAACTTGGTAATTTACATTTTAAATATTTTTACATGAAACAATTGTGGCATTATAATTTTACGATACGCAATACGATAATTTTACGATAATAGCTTTTTTGACAAATTATCTCTTTTGATCTTTAAAACAATAAAATAATGAGACGAATTAAAAATGAGCTATTTGCGATGCTTGAAATGTCGCGATTCATTCACGTTAGCATGAAAATGTGTGCGGTTGTTTGTTTTGCGTCGAACACAAGCGACAGAGAGTACGCGTGCGAACAATTACGAAGAGTCAGAAACTTCGTACCCTTGACTATTGATAAATTCTAAAGGGCGATAATCGTCGCGTGAAAGCTGCTTTTTCGCTCGTCGAAAAACGCCGCGATATATTATACGTATATCTATCGAAGCTAGTTCGCGAAGCCGGCACAAGAAGACCGACGCAACTCGAAAATAACAAATGTAGAACAATTACAGCAGAAATATCGATTTGCGAGATATATCGATTTGCGAGATTATCTATATAAATTGGTGCCTACGTGATCTTTTAAAATTTAGCGAGATATAACATCAGGCGGCGCTCAAAAGTGTTACAAGAGAAAGACATCTCTTCAATCAGTCGTTTGCAATTATAAACATCTTGTATCGCTCTCGTCCCCAACGTTAAGTCAGTTAATTCGCGACTGTCCTCTGATATTTCAACATTAATGTTCCGCGCGCTGTAAATTTACAAGCCGCTAAGGTCAAGGTTGCTCTAAAAACAGTTTGGTCTTTCAATATATTTCGATCCCACTCGTGACCCAAAACTTCGAAAGTTATCAATTCGCCGTCGAGCTGTGCGCTTAAAACGCCGACTTAATTCGCAGCCGACAAATTTATCTTTGGCGGATCTACTTTAAAGCAACGTTTTATCTCAGAGAGAAATGGAGGAGAAACTTGAACAAATTTTCAACGCTATATTCTTATTTATTTCTTTTTTTTTAAACTTAATAGTTTGTAGAAGAAAATAATAATTCTGTTGCAATTATATCTCACAATTTCAAAACAATATCTAAAATTCCATTGCAATTGTATATTTCATATTTAATTTGCTTTACAAAATATAATTCTATCGTAATTACATTTGATTTATAGTTGTCTCAGCAAAAACAAGGAAAACCATTTTTGTAAAATATATATATTTGAAAAATATGTGTTGTATAATCACCTGCTGCTACATCGACCATAAATCATGAAAAAAACGTAACGTAGCGGCACATTAAGTTGTATAACCAGTCATTTCTCAGATCTGAATCGATTAAAACACGTGAGCGGGAAAAACGGCGAAATTATTCTCAAATTTTTTTTTTTTTTTTTTTTTTTTTTTTAACGGCTCGAAAAAATCACCATTTCCATATCGGAAATATAATCCAGAGAGAATCTCGAGAGACGAACGCAAGTTCCGTCGTCCGCATTGAAAGCAAAGTGTGGAGATATATCATCGGTCATTCTCTCGGCATAGAAATCCGCGCGAGTTTTTTTGTTTTTATCGTCGTCCGCGACAAAACCAGCGAACGGAGAGGCAAAACGTTGTTAACTTCGAGGCGAGGATTGATAATGCGAAATTCAGCGAGAATCGCGCATCCGCCCCGGAGTGACCCACAACGAGACAACGATTATCGAGTCCATTAGGTATTCGCAAATAAGTCGATAGCGCGGTGCGCACTTTATAACGATGTGTGCACGGAGATCCGTCCGTCCGTTCGTCGCTCTCCGCGCGAACACACTGATCACGTCGTCGCGAGAGCCGTGCGATCGCGTAATGCCAATTTTTTTTTCTAGCTTTATGCATTTGCAACTTTTGCGTGTGCACTGTGACGCACCTACGCGCTCTATACACGCGTCGCAATATAATAATATGCGTCAACATAACATCTACTCACGTCTTCATTGATGTCCTCGAGTTGCAGCTCCTCGGTGTTGTTGCAGCTGTAACCATTTTTCTCCGGTTTGATCATGTCGGAAATCCGCTCATCTGCTTTTTTCTCCGTCGACATCGTCGTCCCGTCCAAATATCTGAAACACGCAATGAACAATCTTCTTATATATATACGTGTGTGTGTGTGTGTGTGTGTAACGAAAACATAGATACACGACACGCAACAGATGCGATAAATCTGACAATAAATAATCGAGCAATTAAGAAGCTATTATAAGAATGTTAATATTTGAAATAAATGTATTCTGAAAATCAAAGAATAAAAAATTTCCATATAAAAGTAGAGCATATACATACGTGAAAACAATGTAGTTCGGGAAAATGTCGCTTAAAAATAGCGCAATTGATATTCGAACCGACACTTGTTTTTCGATACTTAAATATGTATCATATGTACTTAAAGGCGAACGACATTTATTACAAGCACATTCAGTAACATTTGACGATATATTTAATGTTTATTTGAAAGAATAAAAAATTTATTTTTTGTTTTTGACGTTTTACAAACAGATAATCTGACCTTTAAACTTTAATGTATTATATCAAATTTAATATTGAAAATTAATGAGTCATGTCAAGAAACTAGAATCTTAGAGTTGATCGTGTAATAATAAATGAAAACGGCAAACACTGTATGCAGATAGTAGAAAGGTCAAAGGCAAGCCCGACTATTTTCTTGGTATCGACATCTCGCCAATAAAACAGAGAACGCGGCTGTTTCTTTTTCTCACGAGTGTGTGCTTGAATTACGGGTAGCGTCAAAGCAAAGCAGCAATCAGTTCGTTTAATTGGGCGGTGTGACAAAAGAGAACACGAAGATGAACCGGCATTGAATCGGCTTGATAGTACGCGACCTTACGCAACGTACCTTGCTGCATAATTCGCCACTACTTTGTAGCTTGTCGGCGTAACTTTGTGATATGATCGATAATATACGTAAAATAGATAAGATCTTTGCGACTCTCTTGACAGCGTCTGCAGACCTTACAGAGCACCTTGCCTCTCAAAAATTAAGAGAATTTGATACGCTAATTTGGTATAAAAAATTCGCGATCGGAACGCAGTTTGGTCCGTGCGATTGAACTTAAAGCAATATTTAAATACCGACTGCTCGTCGAGAAATCTTATTCACTGGTCGGCCACACGATCAAGGAGACACCGAAGTCATTATTATAATCACATCGAACGTGATGTCGAAGTATCGAATCGTATCTTGTATCTCGCTTTATAAATCGACGATAAGATATAGAGATGCGCTGAGAAAGATATTTCTGCGATATACACGCAGAAGAAAAATACAAATAACATGTTCAATTCGGTGCATTCCATCCGATAAATGATTTTATTGCGACTTATCGCACTCTTATTTATTTATTTTTTTTTTTTTTGAACTTTTTATATGACGCATATTTCGCAACACGCATGAAAAATCGCCTGTCACTCAGTATATCAGAAGTGATTAAAAATTACGATCCTATTATTCACACATTGTTTGCGGAATACTGTATGCATTATTATGCATATACAGCTTCGACTGTCGTGCAAACGGGATTGTGTAAACTTTGATTGATAACGAACGTTTTTATTTTTAGCGTGTCATCTTCGCTCTCTTGCACATTTCGCGCGCGCATACAAAAAAGTCGTTTTGTGCAAAATTATCGTAATTCGGATGTGCTAGGGAGTCTCCGCGGAAAGAGAAAGTTAAAATTCGGATGAGTGTGTTCGTTCCACTTCTTTCTCGCTGTCCTCGACTGTCAACTTAGTTCCCAAAAAAAAAATCTTGAAAATATCTCGCAAGACGAGTTTTGACGCTAAATTTGTTGAACTTGTTGAATTGTGACAAAAATAACGCGGAGGATCTCTTATACTCTGTATTCAACCGTGTGGATTATATTGCGAATAATTCAGAAAAAAAAACAACTCATAAAAATAAAGATTGTTTTACCTGCAAAAAAGATTAAAGATTTCAAGACGTTCTCGAGGCACTACTGTGAATGATATCTCGTTTACGAGCAAATATATCGCAACCAATAATTATAAAATTATTATTATTCGACGATGTCAAATCTCTCTAAGATAAGTCGGCACACTTAATCGCATGTATCGCGCTATTACAGATATAATCAGGTAACACAACACATTTATTTTTTATTCTAAGATAAGATTACCGTCGCGCACTATTTGCACGTTGTGTCGATGATTGGGCCGCGCCGCTCACACAAGACTGCGGAGTCTCTCGATCGCGTTCGAGTTAACATCGGGGACTGTTTATCACGGCGTTTTATCTACTCCGGATTTGTCCGCTTCGCTTGATACGAATTCCGCGTCTAAAAAGATTGACATTGGCGACGAGGCGAAGCGCACACGTGTGCGACAAAGGCGCGTTTGCGTACGCAACGTATACGTGCGTATCAATTATTATTCTCTGAATCTCGTGTAAACCGATTTCGCATCAATGCCAACAAAGACTCCTCGTAATGAGGACGGAAGAAAGAAAAACGAGGTAATCGCGCACAAACTCGAACGTGTCTCCGTCGACAATGTAATCGCTGTTCCAGAAACAAGGGTTATTCTTGCGAGAAAGCGCTTGTGATTATCTCATTAAACGTCGCGATAAATCATTATCGGGCGCGATCCTGCTGTTCAATGATGAATTATGGCACGAGTTGCTCTGCACGAGCATCAGCAAGCAAATGTACTCGTTTGCTTCTTACACATAGATAAAAGTCAGAAGATAAAGCGCCAATAAAATTCAGCAGTTTTGCACGCAGACGTTCGGTGTAATACATATCGCGCTCGTCACATGAGCATCGCTGCGCGCATCAATCGTCAATAAATTTTACTGCCACTTCAAAGGGAATTATATCGACAAGCTGAGAAAATCCTACACTTATTGGAAGCGATAATTACAACGTGATCGAGCTGTAATCACGCTCGTAGCATCTTGAGAAATGAGGAAAAGTATTACACATATGTTTCCGACACGCGAGACACGTCTCGTTAAATCATGCATTTTTTCACGCAACCGAACGGACAAACGCGCTATTGTGATCGATCGCTCGTAAAAAGTCCAAGGATGCGACGCATCTCTAGCGCGTAATCGCACACGCGATGTAAAAACGGCAAGATTTTTTTTCCGATAATTCGGAATAATATCCAGACGGAAGTCGATATTACGCGTGAATAATGCGAAAGTTGTGTCAGTTTTGCAACAATAATGTGCATTGTCTGATTTATTTTACAAGATACATACATCGCAATTGCTTGTCTTCTCTCACAAAACACGTGTGCTCCGTTTTTCTTACAATTTAATTTATATATCACGAGAGCAACATAATTGCTCTCGTTCCAACAAGAGTTTTGAGAAATGATAATATCTCTCTCATATTTTCTAATATGTAAATAACTGATAAATAACAGGATTCTGTTTCTGATTGCTTCGCAGAAAGACGAGACTTTTTCATTATCTCGTCTATATATCGAACGATTTCATAACGACAAGGAATTTATTTCTGCCTTCCACAAGATACATTGTTATTACGTTCTACGTTCACTATCTTCTATTTTTCAGTCGCCACGTGTAACCCGACGATATGTAAAGAATCACGGGAGATCCAATCCGCTCGCTCGTTCTGACGCTAATAAATCGTGATATTTACGCGGACCAACGTTATCGCTGTGCATTTGCAATAATACAATTATCGCGATCTGTCGTATCTCTCTGTAAAATTTCGCAAATATTGTTACTGTTAAAAATAACGCAACGCAATACCGCAAACACTCTCTCTGCGGGTGGTACGAGATTATCTACGCGATATTGCACAATTTATCTCGAGATTTTAAGTGGCACGATTAATCGGTCCCGCTGTGATTACGATTTGCAGAAATTTTGGATTCCGCGCGGCAAGCTCTTTTTCGCAAAAAAAAAAAAAAAGACTTGTCTCAAGATGTATTTTAATAATTAAAAAAAAATACAACTTATGGTCACGTTCATCTTAAATATCTGTTTTTTTGTGAGTATCGCATCATCAATGACGAGAAAAAAAGCTGAATTACATGTGGAAGTCAAAGTTCGAGGAAAGTTATCGGACGTTTTTTGGTTTGCATTTATTTATAAACAACATTCGCGTTCGACGATATCGCGACGTCGAAAGACTGGATGAGAAGCGCTCTAGAAATAGCCGCGTGGCAGGCCAATAAACCTTGTTTTCCGTGACGTTTTTTGACATCTCTTTCGTTCCTTATTCTCCGACGAGTCACCGATCGTTTTCCGGAACACGCGGGTCAAATAGATATTCGCAGTGCCGTTTGCGATGTGCGGAGTGACGCGTTTAAGTTGCCGCTACAGCCTGGTTGCAGCATTTCGCTCCGACTAGCGAATGCTGCATACCTGAGACATTCTTGTATTGATTGCGCACGACTGGAAGTTGTTTACATAATTTTACTAATAAAACATGGAAAACAATTTTTTATATGTTTTTATATATTTGTATATTTCGAAAAACAATATATAAAAATATTAATTTTGCAGTCTTTATGAGAATACATGAATTTTGTTTTTTTTTTTTTTATCTCGATATTACTGTAACACACACAAAATATATATAAGTGAAACAGTTAAAAGTTTTTTACTTGTGCAACTTTACTAAAAACACTGATTTTATTTCTCAAAGTCGTTTATTTTTGCAAGTATAATTATAAAAACGAAACACGTTTGGCGCGACGAGATTATTATCAGGTGTGAGCGAAAGAAGTGTCAATCGAATAACAGAGACATTCAAGTCACTCGACTGAGTGCTGATTAACTTGTAAATTTCTCGTAATCGAGCTAGCAAAATTCCATCGTCGGAATAAAAAGAAGGAAACTACTTCGGAATGTGAGCCGAAAAACCAGCGGAGCAAAGTTCTCAACTGCATCAAAAATGCATATAATTATCTCGATTTCTCTTCTGCAATACTGCGTCTTGTATATATATCCTACTTCCGACATTCCGATTGAACTTCACATTTTGAATTGAATGTGAACACCTGCGCTCGAGGACGCATTACGAATTTACATGACACTTTTTTCTGTACACCTGTGCGCGAAAAAAAAACCCGCGCGCGAAGTAATTACTTTTTTCTTTTTTTTTATCCGCTACGTTTATGCAACCGAGCGAATCCCGTGCGCGAGGCCTAATCGATTGTAACAAACGAAGAAAGTTTTGTGACATAACGTACATCGCTACGCTTTATTGAAAGATTTTATTAATTGATAAACTTTGTAAATTCTCGAAAAAGATTTGTTCTTAACAATTGGAAGAATAACACTGCGAGTTTTATATTTTATATTTATATATTTTTATTGCATATTTTTATATATTGTTTTATCTAGCGAGTTGCACCGACAAACTTTTTCGAATCAGAAAAATAGATCGAGTTTAAAAATAACTGTGGTAAACATATCACAGTCTCGTAATAATGTAAGATATGCGTATGAGTCACATAAACATACAATTATTAAGAATTATACGTCGGTTATTTTTTAGTGTGTTAAAAGAACTCAATCATTTCTTTCACCGCTTCACGACATTATTAACTACTCTCGTCACATCATCATCGATTTAATATTTGAAAACTATTAATCATCCCGACGAGCGCATTGCGCGCGATCGTTTAATCATCTTCTCGTTCAAGAAGAAGATATCTGCAAAGCTGAAATGGAAGCTCAAACGTTCAACTTTTCTGCACTAAAAAAGATCGACACTTTCCACTGAAAAGAACGGAAGAAACGAAAAGAAAGAAAGCTTTTTGACAGAATTAAAAAGAAAAAGAGCTCTTTGAGAATACGAACTTTTCGATGACAGGTGAATCTCTTTCAGTTTTTTAATAAACGTCTCACCGGAAATAATCGCGCGAAGACTCGCGCTTGTCAATGTAAAATTCTGAACTTCTGAACTTATTTTTCCCGAGATTATTCGATTTTCCGCGATTTACCGGAAGGCAAAAAAAGTGCGCTCCGATGAAAGCATGGAAACTCGCACGTGTGATGCAGAACGTGTTCGACAAGCGCCTGCGCGTCGAGTTCGCGCGGGAATCGCGAGTTTCCACGTGCTTCGCAGCTGCGATTTATTCTGTTTTTCCACACTTCCGTTGCGCACACGCACGCACACACGTTCCTTTCTCCCTCCAGAACATTTCAATCTCACTTTCCTTTCGTGCTCGCTCGCGATCGACTTTGAAGGCCGAGACGCGTTTACCTCTGTCTTTCCGAAGTCGCCGTCACCGACTGTCGAAAATGCTGTCGCGTGGAGGTCAGATACGCAAATATACGCAAAAGCGCGACACGCGTGTACGTACATGTCGTGTACTGAAATATTGCGCGCGATATGATCCGAGCGGAGCGACCGACATGCGTCAAAGTTGAAAACACATCGACGTTTTATGTGGCGGGAGTTTATTGCGTCTGTCAGTGATAACGACGAGACATCAGATTGGTTCGCGCGATTTCGAGGATTCGCGGCAGTCGCGACGATTTTCATCCGAATGCTTCTGGCGCAGATGTTCGGGAAATGTTTTTTTTTTGTCTTTTATTCCGGATTTTGTCTTTTCTTCCTCTGAACGTGCCCCGGCGTTTCTTCGCGACTATTTACTCGACAAACGTTAGAACTGACTTGAGGTCAAAGCGCTTCCAGTTTTTTCAATAACACGTCAGCCGAGTTTAAATGTTCCAGTTGAAGGAGAAGGACACGTCTAATACGAGCCGCGCAATGTCTGGAATGACGCAATGCTCAAATAAAGTTTCAATGTGACAATTTGACGCTAACTACCATTTCGAGATCGAATCGTTCTTCATGTCGCAAAACGTTTTTACGACTGATTGTCCCAAATTTCAGCAATCGTGTGCAATATTGCCCGCAGTTGTGCGCGAGATGCGATCGTTAACCGCGTTATCTTCGTGGCAGGCATAAAAATAAGATTGGAAAAAAACACAGATGAGTCCACACGTTCTCAGTGCGTGAGAGTTTTATTTTTTAATGTTTTTTTAATACGCATTTTCAAATGTCGTAAATGTGTATAATGTGCGTGAAGTAAATCACCAAAAATCTCAACGACATCGCACATGTTGCATCGCACGTGCCTATCGATATCATTCGCCGTCGCTGTTGCTGTGGATTTTAATTAGACCCGATAGTGTCTATCTCTCTGTTTTCGATAACAGGCGCGACGATGTTTTCCATAAATTCTAAAACGAGATAAAGCGATCACGAGACGTTTTGATTGCAGTCATCTCTTTCGCCTTCTTTTTCTTCGTCGCATCTAATTTTATTTTATCGATAACTCGCTGGCAGCTCAGTGTCAAGTTTCTCAAGTTTACGTTTTACGTTTCAGGTTTTCCATTCTGCGGCCGCGCGCGCGTATGCAAGACACGTAAATGTATCAAGGCACGCGCGCTTATTATAGATCGCGATACACGCCCCTTTGATCAAGTACATTGCGCGTAACTAAATGAAAACGTAAACGCGCGATCTACGTGCGTTGCGTAAATGTGCCCTTTTCGATTATGTAAAATTCGACCTTATAATGCGCGTCGAACGTGAAAGAGAGAAAGAGAAAGAGATCGAGTCGCATTCAGAAATCGCGCAATTTTATCGCCGAACAACACCGCGTATCACGCGTATAAGTACATTCGTTGCTACTGAAAGATAATAATACACTTATTTATTCGCGAAGACTCTAATGTTCAACTAATAATTAGGTCATTCTTATCTCTCTCGCGAGTTGTCGCTGATAGATGCCGAACAAAGACTGTCAAATGCAAAATACACAATGTATTAGAAAGTTTGCTGATGTGCTGTGGTAAATTTAACTGCCTCTTTCAGAGAGACAAACTCGAAAAGAAAACTAAATTCAACAAACAATTACATCCGGGAATGTTCGTCGGGAATTAAACATTTCATTTAGATTCCGCGGCGCGCGATTCGCAATCTTCGAAGACTCCGACGCACGGGCAGTTGCGCGTCTCAAACATGCGACGTCGATCGACGATAAGGATTCCGGAGGCGACTGTCCGATAACCCGTTTTCAGAGCGAAGGAGATTGTAGCAAACGAGAGAGTCGTGCCGCAACTCGTTTTCGACGTTTCCGAGCGCGCGGAACTGGTGTAATAGTGGCGCGACGCGTGACGTAACGACGCGACAGCGAGAAAAAGATCCGCCGCCGTCTAATCTCACCGGAAAAACCGAAGAGCAGACGGACAAATGTCGATCGCAATCATCGACGAAGATTTTAACTCGGTCGAAATCGCGGGAACGACCGGCACCGGCCATATGCCGGTTAGAAGTGACGGGCTCCGCGTGAACGCTGCACGTGCGTTTTCTACGCGACGTCAGATCACGTTGCGCGCACAAAATCGTCTCATAATCCCGGTCTCAAGCATTACGACTTGCGATCCCATTCAATCTGGCGGAATGCGACGACATGGAAAACGACGGCGTAATCATTTTAACATAATTCGCTGAATTCGGGAAATGTCATTTTCATCATCTTGAGTGAAACGCAACCACTGGCGACACTGATTTTATGGGTATTATTTACACAATTACACTTTTTGACGATTTGTTTTATTTCTAAAATAAAAAAATGTATACTGGAGTGGAATTTTAAGTCATGATATTAAAGTGATTTTGTACGATAGCTTTTAAGGGTTAAAGGACTTGTCTTACAGAGAAAAATGTCATTAATCCATTTGCAAAAATAATTTTTAATTAGAAACATTTTACCACCAAATCTACTCTGGCAGTTATATTTTTACAGCAATTATGTTTACATAGCAGAAATTTTTATTAACACACTGTTGGACGGATGAATTAACTACTCTCGCTTATGCCATGCGTTCGATTTAACTCTCACTTACCACTTCGGTCTTACGGGGTTTTTTTTGCGTGTCGCCAATGATCTCCTCACGCGTCCTCCTTCTTGCGTTTCCACGCAATTTCGCAGAGCTTTTTCCTTTACGTTCCCCCGACGAAGCCGGTCGGCGACACGCCGGCGGTCCACGTGTTCAATCGTGCGCGCTATTTTCTCATCCGCGATGAGCCATGACGGCGTCTCAAAAAAATCGCGTAGAGGAAAGTCTCGCCTACTTTCCCGCTTTTTTTCTCCGGATATTCAAAGACACTGCTGTACCAATTGAATATCTTCTTCAATGCGCGCGCGTATTTCGAAGAGAGAATTACACGCGCGCGTGACGATTTCGATTGAACGCGGTATTCCGTCCGTGACAGATAAGACGGATAAAGTTCGCGGTTGCTCGCGAAGAGCCGTCGTCGTTCAAAATTTCCTCTCGCTCGCTGGCCGGCGACTCGCTCGCGAAACAGAAGGGGAGGCCTTTTTCTGAACCTCCCGCGCGATTTTCTCGTCAACGCCGAGCCCCCTCTTGCGCTATTCGCGAGTAGCGCCTAAACGAAAGTGCGAGTTGCAGTTGCGCGCGACACGTTATCTCGCCTTGCTCTCTTGATTTCGCGTGCGCACGAGAAAAAGAAACAGGGAAAACGACGGGAAAACAACGCGCGATCTTCTCGACAAACACGCTTATATTTCTATATCTATAACCGCGCGAGAGCGAGAGATAACATCCTCCCTGTATTTTCTCAATAATACCAGGATTCACTTCCTGATGACAAGCGTGTTCTGCGTTTGCGCGAACCGTCGATCTCGCGTCGCAGCGATATTTCGATTCTCTCGAAATAGCGCGCGAGAAGCGGATTTAACTAATTTTGATACACGCGGGTAGAGATTTATGGAACAAATCTCTGCACTGAAATGACTTGAAATTGCATGATTAAAGCGTAACTCAAGGAAAGAATAAAGATCGTTTCGTCGTTCGTCTCCTTGAAATGAAAGATATACATTTCTACTTGAAAATTATAAGAGAGAAAATCACGTATCGCATTTCCTCTAACAATAATACAAAAGAGACATTTGTAATAACAATTTATCTGCAATAATTTACAAACGTATTCCATCGGGCGCGAGAGCCTCGCGTAAATATATACGAGGAAGTTAATTTATCTCCACGTGCAAACATAAATTTATTGCTCGTGACGTTATAATCCCTGCAAGTATGAAGCTCGCCGCAACGCGACGACAAGCCGCGAGGAACATAAATCGACGACGACCGTGCCGCGAATGAAATTCGCGACAAACAGCGTATTGCAGCAACACAATAGCAGTTTGAGAATTAATACAATAATTTATTGCTGTGACAGTTTACTTCCGATCTACTATTTACATGCGCGATAAAGCAGCTTTGATTGTATTTACACATACATATGCGCACACACGTTAGAATCTCGAAGAACTCGACTGCAGGAGGAAGTGATGGGAACAGCATCACGTGATTTCTCACGGACACGTTTCCGCGTTCTGGACCATATTAGTGGGATGGTGTTTGATGATGCAAGAAATGAAGGAGTCAACGCAAACGGTTTTTGTTTTCAGTAATAAAAATTCATAATTCCTCTCTTTTCAATTTTCGATAAGCGTCACCTAATACATTTGTCCTTCTTTTGTACCACATCGTATGCCGCTGTACATCCGAACGAGCGCGCACATCAAAGCACATCGTTCTGTGCGCCTCATACGCATACGTACTTACGTCCCCGGAGCGCGCACACATATCGAACGTGAGTGCGTAAACGCGCGTGCAAAATGTCACGCGAGCACCGCGTCGAGAAAGAGAGAAAGAGAGAGACGTTATTTATATAATATAATGCAAAATTCTGCACAGGATTTTCTCGTCGCTCGTGCGCACGTGACATGTAAAACATTTTTGTTGCGCGCGGATGGTGATAAGGCGCGAAATGCGTGCCCGTCCGCGGTCTCGCGTTCGATCGAAACCGCACAACACAAACATGCACACACACACACATACACACGTAGCTTCCTCCCGATCACTATCGTGAAAACATAACGTAAGTATAACGTGCGTTTTTACGTAATTGTACTACTCGGTAATATCGTAATCGTGATAGCGATAGCAACAAGGCGGCGGTGAATAATAAAAATTAACGATTGCCGATGTTTTTTGTTTTGTATGTTATTATCGATGTACAGCAATGAATTAGTTTTTCTTCATTTCCTATCGTTTCTATATTTTCCTTCTTCCGTTCTTCATGATCGCGCGTCGCAGCGATTACGATACATTTGTATTATGTACAATGCACACGGTGTGTAACATTTGCCTTTCTCTCAAACAAGATTCACAACGGACTCTTGTCGTCTATGTGTATACATGTAATAAAATGTACGTATATATATACATATATATATATATACACACATATACACACGTATATATATATACATTTAACGGCCTTTCATTTATTCATCTGCAAATAACAAATTCTGATAAGTATTAATCAATAAAGGAAAGATTGTTGCGAAAAATATCTACTTAATTGCTCGAACGTGGATCACTCACTGTTGCGAGCGACCGATTTATCGATTCAGTTTATTGGACTCACCCTGAAGACATTTCTCGTAACGATCTATTAAAATTAGCTCGACAATTGCCGACTCACGCGCAGATCTTACTCAGGTGTATACGTATGAACATATACATATATATATACATACTAGGTGTATACGTATATACATATACATATATATACATGTACATACATGTATATGTATGTATATACTCGTTGTATATACATAATAGGCGTACGTTTGCGATACACTAATTTATACTGTTCCGCGATCCGTATTATAAAATTATAGTTCTCTATATGTAATTCGCACGCGAGAAAGTCCTACAATCGTTTGTCTTGTCGCGTGGGATCACGTCACACAGTGGTGATTTTAGATCTAGGTGTTCAGCCGAATAAACATCGAATCACAATATTTTTGACTAAAATCAATTGTTCACTGATTTTTTTTTCGATACCGATTATATTAAGTAAATTAATTTAATTGATCAATTAGATTAAATTAAATTCGTACGCACGCACACACTAAAATAATACATGTTTTTATATCAAATATATCATTTTAATATGAATGTATATTTTGTATATTTATTAGATATATATATTTTATAGATATATATACATTCATAGCTGCAAATGCAGTTTACAAAATGTAAAGATAAGTTTTAAGTAATTCTTAATTCTTAATTTATTATTCTTTTTTTTTTGTTTGTTAAATCACATTATTGCTTTTCTGTGCTTCTCCGGTTGTCTTTCCCTTTTTGTTTTTAGGAACTTTTAGAAAAACATACAATGTTTTTACAATATATTCACCAGCCGGAATACTGCTTCCCACTTAGATTAGAAACCACCACACAGTGCGTCAGTCGGAATTGGTTTCGCGTTACTTATTGGTGTGCTTTGTAAAGCGCTTCTTGCAAAACAATCAGTTTCATCAACTAAACGACAACTAAATTCCATTTATACAAAAACTAGCTGTGGCAGACGCGTTCTCTTTCATACATTATTAATCAAATAAAAATCCTCTGTTTCAAATAATAAATGTATTAATTAGTTCATCTAACAATGAGTTAATTGTCGCTCTCTTAATGTGTATATTAACTCACACAAAATAAAAATCGACAAAGAAACCTCATTAGACGTCCAATTATATATTGCATGGAGCTGTAAAATGAATATTTAATGATAAGATTTTTATTCTGTGTGAGAATAAAATCGCAACGAGACTGCAGTGAGCAGAGACCTCGTAATTTTCACGACGAGCTTAATTCTATATATTCTGTTATTATCTCGTTTTGTAATACTCTATATATTATTTACACACACAGTTCATTCTCTGCACATTATCATCAGCGCGATGATGTCGCGTAAATTATTATTATAATTCACACATTCTTCCTTCCGTTTACTTACGTGTGTGTGTGTGTATATATATATATATACACATACATATATATATACACATACATTTGTCGCGAGAATATGCAAGAAAATATCTCTCTGAATTGTGAATTAATTCAAGTTTTATATCTTTGGATGCGGCCAAAAATAGATTTTAACTAACACGAGTCCGTAGGTGGGATTCTTCCGGTGGATCAAAGACGGCCAATCGCGGTGTAACCGTTGATTAGACTTGAAAAATGTCATCGTTGTTTCTTCGAACGATTACCGCGAAAAACAAAACCCACGTATATATTAAAATTAATAAAATTCATACAATCTACTTTACGAATACTATATACAAACACTTAGTACGACACGTTACTTAAGTAACAGGTGTTATCGCGCCTTAATAATGAAATATTAAAAAAATACATGTATCAATAATTAATACAAAATTAATACATTAATCAATACATGTATTAATATATGTATTAATATACATATATATAATATACACATCACAAAAACGTCACAATTAAAAAACGTGCGATCACCAACGTATTGACCGATCCTTGTTCCAAACTACATATATTACATTTCCTATGATGTAGATTAATAATTTATTCAGGATTACTCGATATGCATGTGCAAGAGCATTTTTTTTTTAGTTTAATATTTTTTTTCTCTCTTTATATATATATGTATATATATATATATATATGTGTGTGTGTATATATATATTTACATTTATATATATATATATATACATACATACATACTGCTTGATCGATACTGATTAGGTTAATAAAACACTCTATGTTGTTCACTAGTACATGTAGGCAACTAAGTATCTGTATACCTGATGGCATTTTCATAATATCGCTTGTAAATTTGTAACTACAAAAAAAACAAGAATTCAAGATTTTGTACACAAGGAATTCTAATTGTTAAGTACAATAAAAATTCCATCAGGTACGCCACTAATTTGTGCTTCATCGATTAAGTATATGTAACAAAGAAGTACGTTTCTGAGACCTCAAAATAGCAGCCCTATCACAGTGTGGCTCGGAGTGAAGGCGATTTTTTGTCCATTTGAAAAACGATCAAGAAATATTTTATAAAACAGACTCTATTTGCTTGATCTCTTTCTCGGGTGGGTCCAGAGGTGACGGCGCAGTTTCCACTATCTCCGGTATGTCGTCCTCGTTCTCTTCCTCGATATCCTCGTCAATAGGAGTGAGGGCATCTAATATCACAGGTTGAGTCTTCGAAAAAAAATAAATAAATAAACAAAGAATTTCATTTGTGAAACATTCTATCGTGTTACACACAGCACTTGTGTAATTTTCAAGAGGTCATGTCCTCACCTGCGGTGTGGTGCACCGTTTCATAGCAGGGGCCATGAAACTAGTAATGGTGCTTACAAGGAAGAAGAACCCTGCCATGAAAAACGGGATGCTGTAACTTTGCGTCGCATCATAAACCGCGCCCGCTAATGGTGAGCCAACTATAGCGGCGGCGCCTCTGAAGAGAATTAAAAGGCCGAAAGCGTTCGTTAGCTTATCTAATCCCAGAAGATCCACCAGGATGATTGACGTTAATGAAATATATCCAGCTGAAAATTGTCGTTGAAAAATATGAAATAAATATTTAAACTTTTGAATCTCCGTAGTCAGAAAATTAAACGTTCGCAATTGAAACTCCAGACCGAGAATTTCAAACAAAAACTGAAGATACTTACATATTGCTATTCCGAAAAATATGCTCATGGCGATATAAGCGGCGTAACTATGGCAGAATGGCGTGGCAGCTACTGCGACGGTAGATATAATTAAGCAAATGTTGTTCAACAATAAGGAGTCTACTTGCGGGAAGTCTGCGACGTAACCAAAAAAAAAAAAAAAAAAAAAAAAAAAAAAAAAAAAAAAGAACACAAAGTTGTTGAACAATAGTCTGTGACAATCTAATGTGATAGAGATTAAGAATCAAAACGCACAAATAACGAACAAATAACTCACGTCTAAAACTGCAGCATCCACCAAGTATACAAAGGGAACGTATAATCCGGCCATGCCAAACACGTTGCTAATACCGATCAAAAGAAAAACGGGGTCCTTCAACAAGGACATGTCCATCATAGTCGCTAGAGCTTCCTTGAACGATTCGGGTAGGACCAAGCAAGGACACAGAGGTTCTGCAAGATAAAAATAATATTCAGTTTCGAAACAGTGAATTTGTGTCGTCGCTTGATGCGTGTCCGATAATGTGTACATACGTTGCGGCGCTTTCTCAACATCGGGGTCTTTCAGATTCAAATCGCCACGCATGGACTTTGGGATAGATATGACGCTCTGACGGTAATTGGCAAGGGATTTCTGGCTTTGGTATTCTGGTAAATTGACTACGCTACCACTGTAGAAAATATCTTTTCTCGACAAGGGACGGACGATCAGTGGTTTCTCCTTTGGGATACTAGTTTTACTCGTACTAAAGGTAATACTCTCGCCGTCCTGCAACAGATAACGCGCGCTGTGTATCATTGTCAGTATTGTTACGAACAAAATTGTTTCGAGTTTCGTTGGATTTTCGTCACTTACGTCAACCTCAGCGTTGTTGTTACGCGATCCCAGCATACTGCTCGTGGATAGTCTCAAATGCAAACTCTTCCTTATATCTCCGTTTGAGTTCAGCGTCGTCCTCGAGTTCTTTATTGCGCTAAGGCTAGGCTTGTATCGCTCTCCGGTGCTCGTTTTACGGATTCTATCGAAAAATGGCACTGAGCCGTTTTTAGGCAAACCTTGAACGTGAGTTGTGAAAGCCGGCTGGGACGCGTTCCTGGGGAGTACCGCCTTGTTAAACTCGCTCTCCGGCTTTTCCGCGTCTTTTATCGTGTCTTTGGTTTCGTCGATATTCTTGCTTTTGGACTTGGTAGAGCTGTTCTTCAGGTCCAGATTGCTACCGCTGTCACTCGTGTGTCCACTGGAAGAGTGCTCGTGTACCTTCACTTCAGATATAGTTGGGAGGGTTGGCACCGTCGGAACTGGTGTTAAAGGAGTTCCTTTAATATCACGGGTATTCAATGAAGCACATATCGTTTCGGTATATCGAGCACACACGAATCACGTGATTACCAAATTGACTGTTAGTTTAGTAATCATCAGGATTCGAAGGCAGATACCGAGAGCAGTCGCTTACCAGGCACTAATTGATCTAAATTGAAGCTGGAATGAACACCGGGATCGATATTGATGGGCATTTTCATTCTCTTTTCCATAGACCCATCTGGCAGCTGTACCATAAAGTACGAGCCGCCGATGCTTCCGCGCTCCATCTGAAACCTCTTCTCCTCGGCCATTCTTTGCAACAGGGGCTTGACGGACGACGTCTTGGGATACTCGAGAGGTCTCATTAGAGCGCCGAATACCTAAAAATCATCTGTTGGAATTATCAGATATACGGAATGTCGTCTCGATTCGACAGCGCTGTGCACGTCACTCCCTTTTTTGCGGTGAGAAGCAGCGAGCGAGAGAGAGACTTCTCTCACGGCTTACTTACCGCGCAGTTAAAAATAAGGCCCGCGAGAATCAGATTCGCTCCCTTCCAGCTGTACGTTTCTAGCAGCATGGTAGCAAGCGGTGCGAACGCAAACGTGCCGAATCCGGAACCGCATACAGCGATACCAGTGGCCAGAGATCTCTTTGTTTCGAAGTAATATCCTACGCAAACCACTGCGGGAAGATATATCAAGCCGAAACCGATTCCTGGAAGGAACAATCGCGGTGAAGAACGAAAGCAAATTGCGACGAGGAGTCTATATACACGTTTAACGTGAATAATATTACGCACCTCCCATTATACCGTACGTCAGCATGAGCATATTAACGCTACTCGAAAATATTGATAGTACAAATGCAGCGGCGCCTAAGAAACTTCCTGCCATACAAACAGCTCTACAGCCATATTTATTCGTTAAAGCACTAACAACGGGACCTACGGTAATTTGTTCAGTTTAATACGAGTCTTATCGAAAGCCATTATAATGTTAACAGTCGCATTATGTCTCTGTTTTGTTAAGATAAAGCTCTAAACGAGAAATAAGTACATATGTGCAACAGCAATTTTTTTTTTAATATTAAGTATCTCAATAAATAAGAACGGAATGAATCATTGTTTGCTTCGGGAAAAGCGATTTTTGTAACAGAGAGACGTTGAAATGTATAATTTTTAAATATAACACCGATCTATAAATAAAAAAACTTCCGTATAAAAAATTTCCGTGCTTACCAGCACTGAGGTACATTCCGGAAAGTAACGAACCAACCCAAGCCGTTCTGCCCTTTCCTTCGCCAAAGTACGTAACAAATTCCCCGAGAAAAACGCCAAATGTGTAGGCAATACCGTCCACTATCATGTTGCACATAAACGACGCGAATACCACCACCCAGCCGTAACCACCGTCCGGTGGTGGCGGTATGTCGTGGTACTCGCACAACGAGCCCCCTTCATCGTCCGGCGAAGCCTCATCGCCACCCGGTGCATCGGTCCCCGTTAACCTCGACTGTTCCTCTACGGAGTATTCGCTCTCCGTCTGAAAAGAAAAAAAAAACACATGGTGATACACTGCCGTTTTTGCGCGATTAAAAGTTACTTTATGTCTTGTAAAATACATGGCGTGTAAAATGTGTCTTAGACTACAAATTAAGATCAATACGAGCCTATATGCTGGATGTTTGTGCAATTTATTTTCTAACTTCTCTAAATCGTGTAAATACACGTCGAGATTCGAATTAGATTTAATTCAAAAACATAGGGTGTCTGTTTTGCATCACGAATATATGAAATACCCAATTTACCCTCTCCATGAAAATTAAAAACGTTATTGCGAAAAAGACACCTCGGTCAGGAGTCAAACCCGGATTTTCCACATTCCGTGCAGGAAAAGTGTGTTTTATTTTCTCCAAAAAGTGGTTTTTACGTATGGTGCTCGAAAATAAACTATTCGTGTTTTTATTCGTATGAGTTTTATATATATTAGTAAAATATAATACAAAAAAAATAAATAATACATGAAGAACAAATTATATATTAATAAAATGTAGCACAGAAATAAAGAATAAATGAGTAACAAATTGCATATTAATAAAATATAGCACAAAAAATAAATAATAAGCGAGTATCAAATTAGACTCTTACAGATTAACGCAACTGGAAACTTTTTCTGCGATAACAATTTAATTAGGTATAATTTTGCGTTAACATATGCTTAGAACGATTAGGTGTATCTTTTTAATAGTTTTGCAGAAAAACACACGTATGAGAACTACTTTTGCAACCGCGAACGCGCGTTGCACTCGCCTTGAGTGAGACTTTGCCGTTTACCTTGAATGCTCGGAGAAAAAGACTGCTTTCGTTGCCGATGCACAAACAAGCGCTTATTCTCTAATCATTGACTTACGAAATGGAGTAGATTATATACTACTTATTTTTTATCACCCATAAAGCGATATCGCCTCTAGGTACATCGAGATAGAAGTGTGCACAGATAAGAATAAAAAAATCGACGAAAAATTGAAGTCAGAATTTCACGATAAATTCGCTCTTTTTTTTTTTTTTAGCGAAAACTGTTTTGCACCGAGATTTTATTTTTCATAGAAATTTTAAACATGTGAAAAATTCGTATAAATTTTTTTAATACATATTTTTTGTAATTAATGCATACTTTATATCTCGCAAAAATATAACGCGCGTCTAATTTCTCGATTTTATGCTCTCTTTTTCTTCAGTTTTTCTTGTACAAAAATACATTTCGAAGAACAGCTCGGAAGAAATGACGTTGAATCTTCTTCGCAAAAATGAGTCAGGTTCTCGAATACGCACACGTACACACACAACAAGAAAGGAAATCTGAGAATACGCGCATATGCAAAATCGTGCTTGACGACGGTAGATTTCGTTGATATTGCGATGTGATAAAACGCATACGAGTTCTGATGAAATTATCGTGTAACGCGAGATCGAAACCGCCGGGTGCTATAAAATGATCTCATAACGCAAACGCTAGCATAGATATTAAATAGCTATCCGTGACTTAATCAGGCTACATCTATAGTCAAGGTGATGTGTCGCCCGTATAGAATGCAACACGCCGCGAGATCGCTTTGATAAAGGAACGGTTGTTTTCGATCCGAGAGAGAACTGCGTTTTGCGTAATTGTAATTAGGTTTACCACGGAGTGATTTAACACGTGCACACATTATACGAAGAAAACGATACATTGAATTAAGTCGACATTTTTGTGTAATTTGTTTTTTAATTCTTTTCTTGCGTAATTTCTTTGGAAAATTTTTATCAATTATCTGAAAACAAAAAAAAAACATTTTAATAAAAGACTCGAAAAAAAATATATTTTTGTGTGTTTGAAAAGTATTAATGCATTCAAAGTATTTATTCAATCATTTGTGAGCATGAATAACAAAGAAAATTACGCGTGTTATTGATTGTGAGAAAAATAACGTTTTTTAGTCATTTAATATCGTTTTGAATATGTGCACATCAATCAATATTGTCTAACAATTCATTCAAGTGTTTGATTCGATTATTATTACGTTGTGTGTGCGATCACATAGGATTTTCGTCTTTAATGAAAAAAAAAAAAAAGGACGAGCTATTAATATCGAAGATATTAATATCATGACTATTGAGAAGGGCAATATCGAACTGCGCCCACGCAGCACGATCGAACTCGTTTTGGCATTTACAGGTTCTCACGTTTAAATTATATAAGGCTGTCGAGCTATCACACAACTAATCGGAGCAACAAGCACTCGATGTGTGTCAATACATCGGAGACAATTAAAAAACTTATAGTACATCATGTTATGAACCAAAAACTATCTAAGTTAAATCAACTTAACAAGCAAGCGAATATCAGCATAATTAATCTTACGATTCTGTCTCTTACGCAACGCATTGTTAACACAAGTTTCGCAATTAAAACCTGCGCGTTACGAAGAATTACGAAATTCTACGAAAAGGAGATTATACGGATTTTTATTTTCGATTTTTCGACGACAATTCCCGTAGAATCGGAGATAAGTTGCACTTTCAATTTTACGCGAGAGATAAAAAAATCGTTGCAATCCTATCGTCGTGAATTTGGATCAACGACCTCGCGCGTGTGTCTTCGCGGTCGCGAAGACGAATTTAAATGCAACGCGCGCGCGCGCGCTCGCGCTCGCGCGCATGACTTGGCCGAACGGAAGGTCACAGCTGATCAGCTGATCGCGCGCCGCTGGCTGTCATTCCGATCGCGCCATCCCACGACGAGAGGCGCGAAGCTCTCCTCTTTCTCTCTCTCTCATCGGCCTCTCCACAAAAAGAATCCGACCTTGCCGTTTTCTCCGCATGGTATTTTATCAATCGCGCGGTATGTTACGCACTTGCGCATTATTGTAACGCGCGTACACGGACACGCAAACGCGTGCGTTTTCTCCTCTATCAGCCGCATCCAACTGTCAAGGCTAAGTCACGTGTGTCGTCGCCTTCACGCGAAAAAGAACTTTATGCGCGACTGCGCCAGCAAACCAATCATCATCATCATCATCATCATCATCATTCGGAACGGCGAGTGTTTTCACCGGGCTAATAGACTGCGCGTAAATTGCATGCAAATTGCCGGCTCGCTCCGACTGGATTGCGTAGAAATCGATAGTGCCCACGAAATAGAAAGCGTATTGTAGAAAATGAATCAAACTGCGTGTATGTGGACCTGGAATTTTCTAACGAATATTCTTATGGAGTGTCTTGAAGAGAGACTGTCAAACGACGCGTAAGTAAAAACATTTCTAAGAACGATAAGATAAGAATGTCCTAAAGGTCCTTTCTGAAAAGATTGTTTTGTTTATTAGAATTCTCAGACGTCCCTCGTCGTTGTATGTCCGGCGAGTAAGTCACGTATAGCGAAACCAGATTACAGGCTCCAGCAGCTGCAAAACGGAGCAACCGAGAGACGGTGAGAAAAGGAGGAAGGTAGAGAGGAAGGACGAAAGGTGGGACAAGTTTTGCACGCTTAACCGACACAACACGCACACATACATGACTATGCTCTTCCCCTCTGCATGTTGCATGTAACTATACAAACCGTACCGAGCTGATTTTGCGGACGCGACGAGAGCCGTACTGGCTGTACTGCGACTTGTTGAGCGACACACGCGACATTCTATTGCAATCGCCTTAAATCGTCAGTCACACTCTTCTTACTATCCGGCAAAACTCTCTTGGCCTTCTCGTTCTTTTGCAATTCGCTTGCTCGCTCGCTCTTTCGCTCGCGGTCGCAACCACGTTCTATTTTCGAGCGCGCGGAGACGCGACGCGAGACGCGGCGCGATGCGAGCGACTCGGCGCGCACCCCCTCGTGGATTATGTCTCGGCGGATTTTTCCCTTGTATCTTCCGTATACGCGTTAGTTTTCTTCCGTACGTCTCCTCACTTTGTCACTCTGTCTTTTCTCTCTCTCTCTCTCTCTTTCTCTCTTTCTCGATCCGCCCGTCCAATGTTCACTCGTCGTAGTCCGCTGCCATGTCGTCTACGAATCTCACTACCGCTTATACCTACTGCCGCATTCGCGTCGTCAGCACTTCACTCGCTCGCTTAGCGCACTGCCAACGCGCGCAGCGCGCGTTGCGCCCGTACCCGACAACTCCGAGGCGACGATGATGGTGGGAGAGACTTGATACTCTTTGAGGAGAGTGCCCGTAGCGAGGACGAGGTGTCCCGATATGATATTCTCGATATACGAACACGGCAACTTTGTCGATGAATTATTAATTAATTTGTTGCGATCTTTTACAGTTTTGCTGTAAATATTTTGTTTGAACGTTAGTTAACGTTTTGTTTTCTTCAGACGCGGCTACGCACGTGCGCACGTGCGAAGTGATTCACGTGCGACGCGAACAAAGATGCGTTGTAGTACGTCCGCGCGACGAACTGTCTGTTGCAATCTCTCTTGGTTTTGTCACGTCCTTTAGTCACGTCGATATGAGCACAAAATCTTCGCTTTATTTACGTCACCGAGATTCCTGAATTTTTCGTGGTCAGCGGAATCGATCGAGCAAACTGTTTCCCCTGTCGAGCAACAAGCGTCCCGCCGTACTTGACGTCGTCCCGCGACGACCCGTCACGAACAACGTTCGTCGCAAATATCGATTCGTGATGCACGAGCTGCGAACACGTGTCCAACCGCGAGACAGCAGAGAGCGAATGGCTTTTTCTTGACTTTTTCCAAACCGCGCCTGAGACGCGAAACGCTAATGACGCGATTGTTCCGCACGATTTTGTGTGCACAGGGTGTGGTCTTTAAAGAACAAATTTTTAATATTTCAACACTATTTTAATTGTTAACACACTTTTCGCGAGAAACAGTTTAAAAACCACGAACGTACGGAACTTCAAATTAATTCCAGAGCGAGTCACTTGAAAATCAAAATCATGCATCTGTTACTTCCTGCGACACATTGTGATATGCAAAACGATGTCGTCCACGTCGCACCGACGTCAAAAGGAAATAGCGCGATACACTAACACGCCGTAAACGCGGTATCGATCAGGTTTTCTCTCAGGAAAAATTATTTTCTTCACCAGCGAAGCAACGAAATCGCGATGAAGATCCCGAACTCTCGCGCGGTACATCCGCCTCGAGTATCGATCTTGCGCAAAAATCGGTTTCGAGACCTTTGCTAAAGTGGGTCTCGACACGTGCGAACGTCACACGGACGTTAAAAATCGCGAATAATTCACTATTGTCGCCGAACCGATGCGGAGTGTGATGATCCTCTCGACAATCAGAACGACCGAGAACTTCTATCGAGAACAAGTCTGCGTTCAGCGCCCATTACGAGCGTTCGGCGCTGCTATACACCGTGAATGTTCGCCGCGTCGCAGCGCAAATTCTATTTATACGCGGTGACTCTCGAAGCCCGTCGAAACTTCCGTGAACAAAGCGTGGCGCGCCCTTTTCTGCGGCTTTGTTTACTAAATCACGATTGACTTCTTTCATGTATGTGCGTCGAGAGAAAAGAACAGAACGATCGTTCAAGCTGAACATCGCGAGCTAAATCGCTTGTCAACCGAAGAACAACTTCGGCAAAGAAAAACAGAGTCTTTTGACTGACATTTCGCGTTATCACCACGTGTGCTCCGGAAACTATTCCGAAGCAAGTCGAGGTGAGTCTTAAAATTTGTCATAAAGCATGATTTTTTGAGAAAAAAATTCACATGGATAGAGATGCGGCGTCATGCGCCCGCACCAACTGATGAGAAGAAGACGATATGATGCAGAGCGCACATTCGTTCCCCGCGTGAAAGCGCGGCACTGCGCGATGCGCAAGGCTCACCTACATGCACTGAATGTATGCTACACGCCACACTCTCGATCATGCGTACGCGTCCTCACTGAAATTGCGCGGCGTGTCACGGCGAACGAGGCATGCCGCTCTTTTACGATGTCAAAGGACGCGCGCGCGCTGAGTTTTCCAGCGCGCGTCATCCGCGCCGAGGCCTCGGGAGGGGAGTTTCTTCGCAGTGACGTTTTGCAATTCTCGAGACCCTAGCGTTCGCGCGCTATGAAAAAGAAAAATTTCGCGCGATTCTTGAAAATTTCTCTGTCTTTCAATAGCAAAATGTTCCCTCAAACATGTGTAATCGTTCGAAACGTCGTGTTGTTTCGTGAACGCGAATAAATTGTCTTTTCAAAGGTTCGTTCGTTGTAAATTCCAGGAGCTTTGATCTTTCGGCTCGTAAATTAAATTTCACTTCACTAATAATCTCCGGAATAGGTTTGTTTGGAAGCGAAGAAGATGGGTCAGAAACAGCTCGATCAAGCGAGCCACTTTATGGTCCTGTGTGTTATGGGTATCTCTGAATGAGCTAGTTCGTTTGACGCGTTTATTTTCGCTACGGTCAATAGCGATTCATTATAATTCCTCTGCGAGAGACTGTCATACACAATAACGAGGCGTATATCAGATCGAGACCTCACAAGAAGCTACTCTAAATGTGTTTCTGACGATATGTGGCGCCGCTCGATATATTAAATACGCGCGACAAAACTCACATAGCCGAAAAACTTCAAACGTAGAAAATTCACACTTTCACATTTTGTTATACGTTAAAGTCTTTAATTGCAATAATCAAGTCAAGAAGTGATTAGACTTACGACGAAGCACTCGTGATGCTGGTCATCCGAATCATTGGCCATTTTGGTGTATCGCGACACGATAAGCTTGTTTCTCTGTCAACCGTGACGAAAATCACGGGCGAGAAAAAATTTCGGCTTTATCGGCGAGCCCTCGGCAGAGCGACAGAATCTCGTGGCAAAGATGAGCGAAAACAATAAATCGCGGAACAATGTTCAAAAGTTGATGGCGACGAGCACAGCCTTCTGCGAACTCCGGTCGCACGCGAAACACTATGTGACCGCGACGCGCAACGCGATGCTCATGCGGCCCACTGATGTTCTCTCTGTGACGCTTTATGAATTAATTAGATAATAACCGGCGACAATTAGAGCCGAAGGCACGGACGCATGAAAACACCATCTGCTTCTCATCTCCGCGGAAAAGTTTCCCGACGACGAGTCTTCGCGATCTGACATGACGAACGCGAAACAAACGATTCAATTGGCAACGATAAGCGTCCGCGACTTTCGCGCTCGCGCGTGTATGTGTGTGTTTACAATTCAATTAAAATCCTCTCGGCGAAACTTTTTTGAAATATATTGCTAGTCGGTTTTTCATGCGCGTGTAGTTTTGTATACAAATTTGTTTTACAAATCGTAATATCTCGTGCTTCAAACTGGAGCAATTATATTATTCCGTGAAATATTTTAAAACGAGATATATCATTTTAAACTGGAAAAATTGTAATTTCGCGAAATGTCATTTTAAAACGATATTTTGGGGAATTTATAATTTTACCAGTTTCTGAAATCGCGTGATATCGCGCTGCGATATAACAGGCGCGCAGACGCGGCAGTTTTAAGTGGAGAATATTGTCTCGATATTAACTTTTGCTCGAGAAAGAACACGTCAGGATAGATCACGATAATTGACATCGCATGTTTGTCCGCGATAATGTTCAAATCATACCATGCAGTATCGGAAAAAGAATTCTGACAAAACAGTAGTAATTTTATACCTAGTATTTGTTCGATAGCGATAGTTTAAAAGAGTCACAAAAGCTGATAAAAAATTGACGTGACCACTTCAAACGATAAATCGAAAGGGAATAATCATCGTCATTATCTCGCGCTCGAGTTGTCGCGGGATTCGTTGTGTTCCACATTTGCGTTTCCGGTACGTATAGGCATATATTATTTAATCGCGAGTTATGTTCGCCAGTCGTTGTTTTGCCTGCGGCGATATTTGGAACTGCGATAATTGCGGTCGAAAAGAAAGAGCAACGTCCGGGGTACATTTGATGAGTCACATTATGTTGTTTATGCACGCGTTCTAATTACTGCAATCTTATTGAATACTCTGTGTGCCGCCTCTTGATAGTCGCTGGACAGTCCGCACTTCCGTGACTGTTTTTTCTCGCGACGTGAGTTCATTTCTCGCAGAAAAGGATCGCACGATCGAGAATTTCGTAGAGTCAAGATTACGCTGGAAAGTAAAAAAATAGCTTTCGAGAGCGCCTCACTTATAATTTCGTTTTAAAAATTCAATTCTCTCGATAGAGTAGCAGCTAAGAGACATGTTTTCGACGTAACTCTTTGTCGTACGCAGATAATGATCATTTTGAGACCTTCGATTCGCTTTGCCGCGCAGCAATACCTTCCTTTACGTAATCGGGAGCACAACGACCGTGAAACAATCAACGTGATTGGGAGTTTAATCGACGAATCTGAGTACGAAACTAATCTGAGATAGACAGAAAGAAAAAGAAAGAGAGAGAGAGAGAGAGAAAAAAAAATCGCAATATCTAATATATATCTGTTTGACAGATATGTTTCGCCGATCCGAGGCGTGATGTTCGGCATCGATATAGAGCGAACGATAACGAGTTCAATAAACACTCCAAAGATAAGGGGCTCGCACACCGAGAAAAGTAGATCTTGATCTCTCTCGAGCTTATCACTCGAGCGCTCGCGGCGCGATCTTCCCTCGAGGATCGTTTCCATGACTTTACATTTTTTTTAATGAGACATTTTTCTCCGCGTGCAAAAAAACAATTATCTAATATGATATTTAGCGGGAGAGCCACGCGCGCGGAAAGCGATGCAGCGTATCGTCGTTCCCGAAGATACAGTATCGCGTTTTGTTGCTCTACCGCGGCGTCGCATTATCAATTTCCTCGTCAACCCACTTTCACTTGAGCATTTCGCGATTGCTCGATCGTGCTATGTGCGCGCGCATATACACATTACACACACACACACACCGTTTTATTACATTTACCTTCGGACATTCATTGGATTGTGAGATCGTCAAAAAGATGCGCATGTAAAAGACTCCGTACGACGCTAATACGAATCGTGTATAAAATTGAACCATTATGTAAATATTCTATCTTGTTTTCTCTCAGAAAATTAGGTGCAATCGATTTTGGAAAAGCATAGTAATGAGATACGGAAGAAATTTTTTATTCGCAAATTTTTTATCTTCCGCAGTTTTTTGTCGCCAATTTATTAAACGCGCGCGAGTTTGTCGCCAAGTTTTGCAAGGCGACGATCCCCAAAAACAGAGGGTCACTTTCCGATTAACTTTACTATATTCATTCGCACAATTGATTTTTGTTATACTCGGTTGATTCCTCTCGCGCACCATTAGTGCACTCATTACGCACGTGATTCGCCTTTCTTGTCATCCTTCTCTAATGGAAGTGCGTAAATCGCGTGGAAATACGTAACTGTTCAGCGAATATATATCTTAACGCGACGAATGAATCACGTAGTAGCGAAATGTCGAGTCGCTGTAAAACAATACGATCGCAAATACAAGCAAGTGTACGCCGCGTCGTCGGTTCAATCGTGAGAAAACTTTTACCTCAAAGTTTTTTTTTTTTTTTATTACAAATTTTCGCTTTGAAGTTATACTTGACTATCATTTGACGAAACTTTTTATGACAAAGAACTTCGTAACTAGTTCAGATATTTCTGGACGTTAACTAGCACTAGAAAATGGGATTGCACGTGCGGACAGAAACGTCTCTTCTACTTCTTTCTCTCTTTCTCTCTTTCTCCCTTTTTCCTAGTGAAGTAATTTAAATTAAATCCGCTACTGCAATGAATGCGATACGTGATTATGGAAATTTACGCGGCAGAAAGAAACAGAAAATTCGATTACGCCCACAAGAGCCAAGGTAATCACGTGCCGCGTTTCGCTATCTGTCCGATTCGAATTCTCGTTAATTCTCGCGCCGCAGAAGCGCGAAATCCTTCAAAAGCGAATCGAGCACATGTGCGTGCAATTGTTTTTTCGCAAAAAAACTCGACTGTGTCGAGAAAGAAAAAATAATGTAACACTGATGCCGCCGACGTAATGCGCATATGTAAACTTCGAATAAAACGATAAATGCAGTCGTAAAAATAAAATCGCATTGATTAGCTGTTATCGTTATCTCGCGATTTTTAACAGATCACGATAATAACAAATGTTAAATTAAACAGAACAGAATTCCCTATTTACACGATATTTATCTTGACTATCTCGATTAAATGTTATGTAAAAAACGGTAACATTTTCTTGAGAATTATATAACATTATCTGCAAAACCATTTTTTAAAGCAATGTATTTAAATAATACTTTTATTTGTTAATGAATTCCTTTCTGTTAATTATTTTCTCGACAAACTACATGATATCCGAAGGTCATTCCGCGTAGGCGCGACCTTATTGTATTTACCTTATTTTTGGGCGACATTGCGAGGTGGGCTCTGCCCTCTCTCAAGGCAAATGCACCCTGCTCACGTGCGTGAGCGAGACGAGACGACGACGAGCAAGTTCGAGAGAAGATGCAAACTTGCGCAATACCTGAGTCTCGACACACACAGAAAGATTTGAGCTGAGATTTGTCGCAAAAGAAAGAAAACTAATAAACGCGCGAGCGATACGCGAGCGACAAAACGCGCTGTCCGATCGCGGCTGCTCAACCACCGATCGACTTAATCGCACGGACACGGATGCGCGTAGTATGCCGTCCATCTGATTCCCCACTCTCGGCGAAATCTCGTATCTCGCCGCTCGTCCCCGTCGTCATCGTCGTCGTGGTCGTCGTCGTCGTCGTCGTCGTCGTCGCATTTTGCTTATATACCCCGTATGTACGTACTTGCTTTTCCTATCGTCCCTTGCCCGCCTTCCTTCCGCTCGTCATCATCTATCGCCTCCCCCGCTGCACCCGCAATCTCAGTCATCATCGCTCTCTCGCCTCCGCTCGCACCCTGAGCGCGCGAACCGGCGCGCCGCGTTACTCACGTGCGCGCAAACGCGAACAAAGAGGTTCGTGAACAATTGTCGTCGTCGTCGACCTTCTCCTCCTCTTCCTCGAGTGCAAAGTTCCGTCTCACACGCGCCGATATACATTTTTCGAGTGCGCGGGGGATTTGTCACGAAATCCGGTGGAGCAAACGACGACGACGACAACGGCGTTTTTCCAAATCCGTATACGCGCGCTATCACGCCGACTATCTAACGGCCACGTGCGAGCGATCGCAATATATTCTACATCTCATCAAGAGAGATATTTCTTGATGAGTTCATTAAAAATATGAATAATGTAGATAAGTAATATAAACTTCTATACTTGTTAGAATTGGAAAAAATCTCATCAACAGAATTTTCCAATTGTGTAAACATAAGCCGCGCGAAAGAAGTGTGCAATTTTTATCAAATAAAAAAAGTGGAATTTTTATCAAATATGTATATATGTTAGAATTGGAAGAAAAGCTCATCTACAGAATTTTCCACTATATAAATATAAGACGCACGGGTAAAATGCAATTTTTGTCAAATGGAAAAATTGAGACAGGAAATTCGCCGTTGAAAAATAAATAGATAGAGAGATATATATATGTTTTCCAACCTTCTGGACAGCAATCTTCCATCAGAGATTTATTTATTATATCAACAAACTCTTCTTTTATTACACAAAATGCTATTTTTAAGTCGCTAGTCATTCTTTCTTCCTCTTTTTTGTTACTTCTGTAACAATTTCCTCTAAATTCTTTATACTAACCGTTTCAAAATTTGAGAGAGAAAGAGAGAAAGAGAGAGAAACGTCTTTGCACATAAAGTTGCGCTAATAATATTCTGGACAATGAAAGACATTACATTCGTGTGCAAAGATATTTACGTCACCTACTGTAACATTTTTTTACGTGTGCGTATTGCGCGACTCTTGGCTCTCGTTCACCGTGTTATCGAACGTGCCAAATTTTGAAGCACTGTGCAAGGCACACGGATTTAAATTGCACCGAACGACAAGGAACTTGTGATAAGCAATGACGTAACGAATAATTTTCAGAAAAGGAGTGGCAGACAAAACTTTTCTGATTAAGAATGTGAAAAATGTAATCGCGAGTGTTTTCTCATTGCGAATCTTCCCAGCGCATCGCGCGTAATGTATGACTAAACCTTCACGTTATTTTAATTATCGCATATACACGTTTTTCAACGCGATACTTGCAACGCGTTGACCGCGATAGCGCGCTATCTCTACGATATTACCCGCAGCTTCACGTGCTCGCGGGAATCAGATGATCTCACTGACGTTGGCGAAGAAATGCAAAGTTAATGCAATTTCCAGTTATTGATGTAATTACATCAGTTATGCAGTATATGTATTTATTTAAAAAAAATGTATATATTATATATATTTTTAAGGTATATATTTATTTTAAAAAACTCGATCTTTACATACATACTTAAAATATACTTGACTTGAAACTTCAAAGGAATAGCAACAGATGAATTAAGAAATTTTACATCTTCTGGATACTTACGATATTGTTCGCCACAATCGCCGGCTTCGCGCGGATCTGCAAGCCATCGTCGTCGCCGAGCTGCTCGCCGATTTGCTCGCGACTGCTGGCAGGGCCCATCTCAGCGCCAAGGCGCCTCCTGAACAACGTGCGAGGGCTCCTGGCTTCCCTCTTCGGTCGAAACCGAGGAGCCGGCGGCACTTAACCGATCGACCGATTCGTCGGACGATCGACGTAGCAACCCCCGGGATTCGCGCAGCCCTCCCTGTGATTTACGATGCCCCCATCGACGCCGGCCTGGCAGGGATTCCGCGAATGTCGGCCTCCTCGGCCACGTCTACGTCCATTTGCCTCACGAGAGTGAACGAGGGTTACCGATTCCTTTTATTTTCTTTATTTTCTTGTATACAAAATTTTCTCGTTGGATGCGTTTAGGCGAGTTTACGTCATTGAATGACAAGTTTTTTTTTTATCTCCAATTGCACTCTTGAATTGACGAGTCAGAAGCGATAGAAGCAGATAGAATCGATCGTACAAATCACAAAATTGTTTTTGTTTTTTTTTTTTTTTATTCAAGTCTTTTTCTATACGCAAATCCTATCGTTACTATGCACCGGCGAATTTCAGGGTTTGACTTCGGTTCGCAGAAGAGAGTTTCGAGCGATCTCGCTCTTTTTTTTTTCGTGTTATCGCGAGAATAATAATTCGGAATGAAAACGCCGGCGGCCTCTCGGTCGCTATTCACACAAGCAATGTAGGAAGTATCTGGGGCAGCAGCGAATTAATTCGACCCAATATCTCGGCAACTTTGCGCTGACTCGGACGACAGTGTGAAACATATGACCACTGGTCGTCTTTCTTGCCGTCGAATCTTCTTCTTGATTTAACTCCCTCCCTGGGAACCGGTTCTTCAACAGCAACGAGAACAATCCTCCGTGTTCGCAACCTCGTTCCCTCGCCTCGACCCTCTTCGTGATTTCCTCGTATCCTCGAGAATCGTTCAGGGCTTATATCACGTCGCGACACTGCCGGCGCGCGAATATTTCACGAGGAACTTTTTATCTTTATCTTAGGTCACTGGGTTTAAACCGGTGTCTGCCCTCGCGGTTGTCCCACGACGATCGATCGCGCCCGTTTTTCTCCTATTGCTACCACCAAAGAGGCGTTGGTACCAACGTCCCGACGACGCTTCACTGACCACGACGACGACGTCGACGTTGTATACACCCACCGATTCCCGGCTGTGAACTGCAGCGCGAGGCTCTCGCGAGCGGATAGGAAGAGGAGCGGGTGTTCGATCGCGCGCGCGAGGGTGGAAGGGAAACCCGTCGTTGGATTAAGGAAAAATCGGTAACGCCGATTTTCTCGGGAAGAAGAAGAGGAGGATAATGAAGAGACGACGGAGGGATCTTCCTCGACGGGGAAAGAAGAGTTCGCCAGGCTCTACCCCGCCGCGGGTGGGTAGAGCGCCGCGGCGCCCCGGGATCAATAAAACGACCGCCCGGCCGTCGCCTGTCCTAGGTCCTGCCTGCCTGGCCTCTGCCCGACGTGATCTCCTGTTTCGCTCGCCTGCTTGCTCGCGAGACGCCGCCGGACGCTTCGTCGACGCAGGCGACGCCGCGGCGCCGCATCGCGTCGCGTCGCGCTCCGGCGCGAACTACGTACCGCGCGCGCACGCTCGCTCGCGTGCGGACTCGCGAGGTCGATATTTCGACGGTCAGGAACGTCCGCGGGAAAATCCGGACGGAATTTTCCCTTTCGAGAAAATTCGGTGATGAATGTTAAACAGGTGCGACGTTTGAAGAACGTTGTTTGTAAAATAGCGGCAAGGAGGATGATGTAATTTATATTAAAAGATTTGATGGAGAGAGGAAGATAATAAACTTAATGAAAAACAATTCAGGGCGAAGAAGAAAGGCGGACAACTACGTACATCCCTGCGGAAATTGCTTGCCGCATAATGGCATACATTGCAGGGAAATTAGGAATATTGTTTTTCACAGAAAACCGTACATTAAAATAATTATACACGCAATATATATTTTTGCAATAAAAAGACAGCATATTAATTTCTCAACTCTTCTCATGTCATGCAGTGAACACTTTGCTTTTTATTTTCTTTTCATCATATGTTTTGTCATATAATAAAATTTAATTTAATTTATATATTTTATTTCTCTTTTTTATAAATGTGTGTGTGATAATATATTTTAAGAGTTTTGTCGTAATACTTTGCAAAAATGTTATTCAACTTTCTTTATGTAGCTATATACGTAAGATAGATATTCAAATTAGAATAATTGTACGGAATTATCGTACGATATTCATCGAACATCTATGAAAGCGCACGTAAAGTTTTATTTGGAACGGTCGGTCATTATCTCGATATATACCTGCTCAGTATACCTCTGTCAGTACAATTGAGTGTCTTATTTTCCTTTGTGAAGAATTTGTCACAGCAAGTATAACAAAAAATTAATTAAATTAATGAAGTTGTTTTGCAATTACTAGAATCGAGCTAAATAAAATGTGTTTTAAAGTACATTCGTGAAAAATTCAATTATTCTCAATTAAACAAATCGTAATTAACTTAATAATCAACGTTAATAATCAACTTATCCTATTGTTGTAATTAATTTTCCCACCATTGTGAGATGATTATTATTTAAATAGCTCGTGTGATATGTTAACTCGCGCACAATAGTGCATCCCGCACAATCGCTTTCATTTCGTTCTTTGCAGGTCGATATTGCCGACAACCCCGTGGTAGACACGAACATATGTTCAAGGATAGGGTCTGTATAGTCTGGCAATAGTCTATTATTGGCTGTAATGATAGTCGAGGAAACGTGTCTAAAAGTGTAGTAGGCCGTAATACGAGTCCTCGTAATGCACAAGTATACAAATATGTTTTTTATCTGTATATAACAGAAATTAAATAATAATAGATATTAATGCCGCAATTTCAGATGCTGAAATAATTAATGTTAAAATTGTTTTGTGTGAAAAACATTTTTGTAGTATAAAAAGCACATAACAAATATTACTCCATTTATACTTCAAGACGATTTTTTTTAATTCGAAAAGACTATACATTCGGATTTATAATATATCACTTTAAATTTTTTTTACTATCCTGTAAGTGTCTGACGACTTGTTTAGCTGCGCCGCTTATGTCGCCGCTCGTCGAAGACGCCATAGTCTCGATTTTTTCAATCGGTATTGCCGCGATCAAATCACGGATGTATCTCGGCTCCTTGAGATCGTAAGTGACGGACTGCAAAACGCGAAGACAGAGCAGCTGCATCAGCTCCGATGACGATTCATTCTCCAAACAATGACTTAACGTGTCTCCTACTCGGGATTCGAGGAGATATCGCAAGCCGGTTTTGTTTATACTTACGTTGTACATGATCATTAACATTAATCTGCAATGTAACGACATTGTCAACAGAATATACGCTTCTTTTGTCGGTAAAAACAGCAATATGGGAATTAGGGAAATTTCAAAATGCAAAGTTATGAAAAGAAACTTTTAGCATATAATATATGACAGGCGTGATTATGTCCACCTTTTTAGCGATAAAGATCCGGGAACTGGCGGTAACTCGGACGTAAATTTAATTATCTTTTGCACAAATTCCGTGCCATTTGGATTTGTAATTAAGAATTCACGACTTTCTGGATTCGCGGTTATGTTAGTGGCGATACCGAGGAGTCCTTTTACAAATTGATATTCGACGTTGCTCGTTGGCGGAAATCCGAATTTGTAAGTACTTACGAAGGCGCTGAATGTGCCGTTCACTATCGCTAAAAATTCTCCGATTTCGCTCTGACACTATAAAACATGATAGAAAATTGAATCTTTTGTATATAATAATTTTTAACATTATAAATTATTTAAGAAAAGAAATTCTTGCAACATGTAAAAACAGCCAAGTGTATATATATATTTTTTATATATTTCTATATAATTGTTTTCTATGTATTAACTTTTGTACGTATTTTGAAAAGAAATATTTATTTCTCTTGTATTTTCAGGAGAGAAATTTCATATCCTGACTTTTTTATTTAGTTTCTTCGATACATACTCACGTTCGATATCCAAGTATCGACTATTTGCGGAAATTTAGAAGCACGCCATGTCAAGTTACCTAATACTGCACCTAGGCTTGTGCAATAAGTACTTTGACTTAATATCTGGATGACAGTAAAAAAAACAAAGTAATGAATAGATGTTTTACAAAAAACTTTATGAAGTAAACATAAATATCAATGTAATATATAGGATATGTTATGAAAATATATTTTATACTTTAAAGTATAATATGAAAATATACTTTATACACATATAAAGAATATAAGATTTTACTTGATCTTTTAATTGTTCAATCTCTTCGAATGCAGTTTCTTTCTCTTTTGTTAGACGTTCAACTTCAACACTCAATTTCTCGCATTTTGCTTTCAACAGTATCGTTTCTTCTGTATTATCTACGAATATATATAATATAATTTTTGTAATTTTATATCATTTTTGTAACCTTCAAAACTATGTACACTAAATATTTGCACGTGATCGGTTATGGCAAAATATTTAGTGTGTTTAATAGCCAAATTAATCTGCTGTTTTTAATTGTGTTCTATATCACTAATAAAGGGATTTAAACCAAGATTTTTTTTGTAGAAAAACACTGCAACCTTTTGACGTACTAACTGACGACGTTGAAAAATTATTGCAAAATATATGCGTGTTTTCTCCGTTCGTCTCTTTCTTGCGACATTCAGAGTTGAGTTTGTTGGTCGTAAAAATTTGTGGAATCTCATTTATGAATTCATTAAGATTACACTCGGTGGAACTCAAGATAGTCTCCAAAGAATTCTGAAAATTATAAGATGCAAGCTGAAAATTATGAGAAAACTTGATGAGTTCGCGAAATAAAAGTTATGAACAATAAAAATTTATAACCAAAATAACGTACGTACGAAGAGCTCATGTTCGCTTTCGGAATCGATTTTATTCATGTGTATCTTCGCTTTTTCGCGTTATCAGAGAAAAACGATGAGACAAACAAATGCATATACAAAGGTTTTCTAAATTGTTCGTAAAAATTTGTAAGAAAACAACACAGACGCATTTGTAACGTCACGACTTCAAGTTTTGAAGTCTTTGCACATAAGTAACCTATATAAATTAAGTTTTATATATATATTTATATATTTATCGATTTACGCATGTATAATGTGTTATAACAAAAACAGATATGATAAAAATTGCTTTATTAATGTTGTATATATATTTTATATATTTTATATATTTTAAAAGACATTGTGTTTTTATTTAGATTACAAAAATTTGTAAGAGAAAGGATAGAAAACGTTTTAATTTCATTTTTAAGAGAGAATAAATTGTTTTCATTCAATAAACACTAAAAAAATTTCTAAAACTCCATGCGAATGATACCGAGTTATCGGCAAGGTTTTGCCGTAGCGCGATTTCCGTTCGTTATATGGCGATAAGATAAGCCGCTGCCGGATACACCGTGCAACGTACGCGAATATTTCGAATCGCAAAATACAAATGCACTCGGGCGTCATAACGGTAATTTTGCACGTCGATTTCCCGCGTGGTTTGCGCAGGACGCGTTTTGGAACGCGCGCTGCGCGTCACGCTACATTGGCATTTATACACAAACGCCATAGTACGATGTGCCAGTGCGGTATCAAGTATAACCTCCCGACTTGTGGAAGTTTTATTATTTTTCCAGAATCGCGGATATCTCCGTAGTGAGAAGCCGAGCGAACGGATTCTCGCGCGATTTGCACACGTAAGTTCTGGTGACGAATATTAATTGCGTGGTCGCACTCGCATTTACGTAAATTGATCACCAACGTCGGGGAAAAAGCGCGGGATGACGCTTTGACGCGATTCGCCTCCGATAGTTTACATTCCTCTGGAACGATTACGAAACCTACGCGCTACCCGCACTTTTTGATTTTACGTGAGTTTTTCCGCTTCGTTGGTTGTAATTGGTCGCCGAGATTCTTGTTTATTCACAGCGGTATCTGAGTATTTTGAAATCGCAAATGCATTAAATGTGAGCTAAATAAACAAGCGTGGCTGATCTATAATTATATTCCGCGAAGAGAAAGTTTCATGATGTGGATATTGAAATATGCTACATAAATATACTAATTATATGTGTTTGTTTGTGAGTGTGTGAACATATGAGAATAATTTGAAGTATAAAAATAAATCTCTTTCATCAATTTGTGGATTATTATGTTTCTTACAGGTCCCACAATGAAGTTCACCGAGGGTGAAGAAGTTCTCGCCAAGCATCCAAAGAACTCAGAATATTATAAGGCGAGAATTCTTGATGTAACGGGTGACCGATATAAGATAAAATTTGTGACAGGTGGTGAGCATGTAGTTAGAGAGACCGATATAAAGGTAATTCTAAAATGAATCTTTTTATTAATTTAAAATTACAATTTTTTATTCTTATTTAAAGAGGTTCTATATATATAATAGAGTGATATATTAATATATTCCTCATTTTATTTATCTAGTATGAGGAGAGATCAACCAGCAGATCAAGGAGGATGACAAAAAGTCCTACAAGATACTCTCCAAGCAGACAATCAGAGCGTAGACGCTCTCCAGGTAGACTGCGTAGACACTCACCTGGTAGATCAATAGATAGCTCACCTAGTAGACGATCTAGCAGATTAGTTAAACTGCCCATTCGTAACACACGTTTGCCCACAGTGACTGTCTCTCGCATAGATGCTGAAACTGGTAAGCATACGTTTGCAATTTGCTGCTTGTCATACATGTTTTTATGTTTAAGCGCATAAATATACACATTTGTTCTTATTAATGAATAGGAAAGCAGAGTAATCACAAAGAAAAAAGTCATACAGAGGCATTGAATGACTCTCCGACAGAATCGATGCCTCTATCGTTGCGTTTGCAGACACTCGCCTTGACTCGTAGATCGATACGACAATCCAGCGTGAAGACTGAAGAATATAAGTCAAATATAATGAGAAATATGGACAGAGCAGTTTCGCTTCCATTGGAACGAAAGATTATTGATTACCTTCCAGAAGAAAGAGGATATTCGATGCAAAGAGATCAAGTAAGTCTGTCAAATATATATCATTGATGTATATTTTTGTTCTAATTTGTTTATACCTCATAATATGACAAGTTTACAAAAGGTGTTAATAATAACTTCAGGATCTGAAGCCGCTTGTGTCGCAAGACAGCGAGAAGTGGGAAAAGACAGTGAAACGCGAGAAGGAGATTATTAGAGTCGATAAGCCGCAGGAATGGGGTGGATGGATCGGAACATCTCTTCTTATTCTATTATTACCGTTGTCCATAATATGCCCGCAACTCTTGTGCTCAAAGCAGCAATGCAAATCTGCTTACGTGGGACTGTCAAGAGATTTGGAATCTTACATAAATTTAAGAGCATTATTATCTTACGTCGTATTTCTAATATTATTAGCTTTCGTATCGATTATACCAATTGGAAAAACTGTGGACGGACAGCAGAGCAAACTGGGAATATTGCAATATCGCGTGAATGGTACGTGCTCGAAATATAAATTATTTCAATTATATCTTTACATTTCTCAATTTTAATATTTTTCTTCAGGTTTATTAAGCGCTGTGTTAACTATAATGGGCTTCAGTTTAATTTTGTACAAAGATGTCCCAGTTGCTGATTATATTCTAAACAATATCGTGCAGTTATCAATAAGTGGTTGGCTCGTGGGGATGATTTTAGCATTGGCATTGTTCATCAAAGCAGGAAGAGCTCCGGTGGCTACTCTAAATATACACGCGTCAACCAAGAGCAGAATATACAATTTCTGGCAGGGCAGAGAAATCAATCCACGAATTGGCTCTTTAGACATTAAGCTGCTGTTAATACGAGCTTCTCTCATTGGCACGGTAATTACTAATTTTTTTTTAAGCAAATAGATTCATATAAAAATTGTTACATTTAATTTTTACATTTTTTAATTACACATTTCTTTATTGTGTAGTTGATTCTGAACATGGCTATTGGGGTTAAAGCCATTAGAAATATAAAAACTCTAACTATTGGACAGTTGGATAGTGCCGCGTTGTTAGCCACTGTCTTGCAGCTGTTTTATATTATTGACGGATTAATATTTGAGAGCGCTATCTTTACGTCTTTTGCAATAATGTATGAAGGAACTGGATATTTGACATGCGTCAGTCATTTGTTGTATCCATTCTTGACGACTCTGACAACAAGATTTCTATTATATCAAAGGTAAGCAGTATCTAAGATACATGTACATAAAGATTAATATGTAACGAGACATTTCAATGACTGTTTTACGTGCTTTCAGGGCAAAACTTAATTACTTCGTTGGCATATTTGTTTTCACATTTGTAGTAGGCTACGTTCTATACAGAGCTAGTAATTCGCGAAAGAACGAATTTCGTAAGAACCCTCTTTCGCCGACATTACCTTGTTAGTATAAAATCCATTATTGTCTTCTTTCTTTTTTCTTTTCTCTTTTATTGTGACTAAAGTAATGTTTTTTGGAATTTACGCAGTGATGGAAACCATTCCAACGTTGCGTGGGAAAAAGCTGATGGTGTCCGGTTTGTGGGGTTATGTGAGGCATCCAAATTATTTGGGCGACATCGTGATGCAATGGTCTGTGGCGGGTATCAGTTTGCCGACTGTTGACGTTCTGCCGTATTACGCGGCGATCTGTTGCATGTTCGTGCTGACTTACAGAGCCGTGAGGGATAACAGACGCTGTCAAGAACGATACGGATACGCGTGGGAGCAGTACAGTTCGCGCGTGAAATACATGATCTTGAAACCAGTGTTTTAAGACAATAACAGAAAGCAGGCTATTTTTTTTACTTTTAGCAGAAATATTTTAAGTACCCCAGTATCATTTATATAAGATGTCCAGTAATAACCGTTATTATCTTTTGAAAGTCCTTTATTAACCTTAGTCTGAAAAGTCCTTTGCTATTTTTGCGAGTTTTACAAAATAATTAGTGAGTTTTGATTCTTAGCGTTTTGTGCGTTCGTGATTGTTAGACGCGTGATGACACAACGAGAGAAATTTGATTTTTTATTTAAATAAAATTTATTAAACATTAATAAATGACTTATTTGCTGAATAAATTATTTAATGGTTTGAGTTTTAATCAAAATTATTATTACTAATCACTGCTGTTTATAGAGCAAAGCCTCTTCCCATTATCGTCGCGCGCCTAACAACCGTGAGCGCACGAAACTAGCTCCACTAGGATGCTCGTGGATCTTTATACATTAATAACTCATTAATTACTGCAAAATAGTAAAAGACTCAGTAGAATAACCCATTCGGTTTGTCTACAAGAAGTGAGTATATGGTTATCACGAAGCATCTTGTATATTTTATACATATATACATATATATATATAGAAAAATTTAAAAAAGCAAAAAATACTCCAAGTGTAATATGCTCATTACATTTTATAAGATCTCTCTAATTATACGTCTTTTTTCTAGTAGAATAGAATAGTTTTATAAAACGTCACGTATTCTTATTGAAATAATGAATTTATTATTAGTATTATAAAACAACTACACAAATGTGTACAAATTGGCAAACGTATTTTGTAAACTAATATTAGGAAAACTTGCATTATTAAATTTAAACTTGTAAATCGTATCTCATAGATGATAGCGGAAAAGCGAACAAATTATTTGATAGGAAAAATAATGAAATTTTTTATATTTGACGTACAGCGACCGCTTACAAATCCAGTAATTTTAAGCGCTCGCAGTTCAATGGATTTATCTCCCCTTCACATAAAATATTATTAAATATAGTAATTATTAAATATATAGTAATTATTATATATAGTAATTAAATATATAGTAATTAAATATATAGTAATTAAATATATTTAATAATATATGTTGTAGAGAGAAAGAGAGAAAATATGTATGATGATAGGAGAGAGAAGAGTGTTTATATAAGTATGGATACGTAATATTTAAGTGCCTGTGAACATTCAACCACATTACAATTCGAAAATACAAGTAAGACGTAAGAAGTTTTATGATTTTATATATCAAACACATATAGATGTATTATATTATGTAAGGAGAAAAATGTACAAGTTTATTTTAAAAGAAAAACCATGACTTTATTAAATTAGATAATAAACAAGATAATTTTTTAAACAGAGATAATTTTTTAAATGAAGTATACATTATTCTCTATTGCTTTTCTCTATTCTGTATATTTGGCAATCTAGGATAAAGGCAGTATAAGATTGCTGCACGGTTTTGTAATAAATTATGTTTATTTAAAGTAAAAAAAAGTCATTGAACGAGAGCTGAGCAAAGCTCGAAAAAGAGAATTAAAAAATCTGAATAACGCTAAAATAAAGAATGTTATTTTGACACGCGTGTGTATGTCTGTGTGTATGAACGACCCTCAAGTTTATCTATTCTATCCTTGTACGTGTGTATATATACATTTATTTTTATTAAATTTTTCGTATATGTACATACACATCTAATTGCTATAAAAACAATCTCGTAAAGTGCTTGGTTAAAAATGCGTTTCTTTCGATATTTCTTCGCCTGCAATATAATTCTTCGAAATAAAGTACGAACGTTCTTACATTTGTTTAAATTAATTATGGAGCCGATCGTTAATAAGACAGCGTTTACGCCTTTTTCTAAAACCAAGTGCTGTCTAAAAATAAAACAAAAAATACAAAAATTTGTTCAAAATTACATACAAGAATCTTGAAACAATGGAAGCAAATTTCTGCCATGTACATGAGCAAATCTATTTGCAATAGACGTGCGAGTAAAATCGTTTGGATATTACACGTATCTATGTATGCGCTATCTTTAGCCATATTTATTTACTTTTTTATTGTATTTAGAAATTGCCATTAAGCTCATCGCCTCTATGCGATGTTTCTCTCTTATTGCACTGTTTTTAAGAAAAATATTTTTCGAATTTTATATACGTAACGATTACCTTGTATAATCCATCCATCTGCGAGTCGTGTGATAAAAGAAAAACGAACGTACACCCCCACAAAATGCGTGGAAAAAACGGATGTTATTATTGCGGATTGTATTCTTACAAGTTTAGTATATCAATATGATTGAAGATCGTAAGCCGTAAGTCATCAATGGTAAATTCCTTTGTGACGTAATGAGCGCAAACATTTCATTTCAATGTGTCGTCTTCGATTCTAGAGCGAAATTCGTCCACATTGCCACGCTTCATTAGGAACATATTATCGCTCGTCTTTTTTTTTTTTTTTTTAGTTTCTATCGATAAATTGTTTCGTGGCAGTACTTTCGATACAGTACTTTCATCACCTGTGTATTCGGTGGATCTTCATCTTCCCGCAAGAGATGCACATCGTTCGATGACCGGTGAAAGCTCGAAGATGTTTTATTAAAGGGGATCCTCCCGAATCGATTGGTCCTTTTTTTCAAGCGCAGACGGGGGGAGGCCGAGCACAGAATTCGGATCAATCGTCCCCTCGTCGCTCAGAAAAAGTAGAACACCCAGTACACGGCGTTGAACAGCATGAAGCTGACCGGGAAGATGATTCGCGAGTACTTATCTATCACGTTCACATCTTTGATCTTCGGCATCGACACGCGCAACACGGAAGCGCCTCTACGCAGAGCGTGTAACATCTGAAAAACACGTGTGTAATTCAGAAATTGAGAGAGAAAACGCACTACTTTGGAAGAAATGAAGAAAATTGCGCGTATTGACGGGGAAAAAACGGAGAGACGGATTAGAACAAAATAAATTTTTCGACAAAAATGTTTCTCGCGTACCTTTGGCTTGTGCGGTCTCGGACCTCTGTATCTGAGACCGCTGTTACGTGTATTGTAAACGGCAGATCTGGAGATGCGGAAGCTCGGCGGGAACTTAGCCGGATCGTGATCCTTACCAGCGCCCGGTGTCGACGAGGCGCTGACCAAGCCCGATCTGTTTCTGATGCTCGGCAACGGTGACATCCTGAGATCCTGGAGCTCGATAATATCCGCGTCCGTGCAGCCGGGAAAGGGCGAACTGGCTTTGCTTCCTGAAGTAAAGCCAATTGACAAATAAAAGAACTTCAAAAGAGTAAAATTCTTCATCGAGATAGATTCGGATTTTACCGGTCTTGGAAGAAATCACTTTCTTCTCGTCGGTGTCTTTCTTCTTGGTCTTCTTCTTCGCCCTGGCGCCCCAATACGTGTAATTGACTGCCGCGTATTCCAACAGTGCCGCGAACACGAAGACAAAGCACATCACGAGATAGATGTCGATTGCCTTTACGTAACTGATCCGTGGCAGTGAGCTTCTGACACCCGTCGATATTGTTGTCATTGTCAACACGGTCGTGATACCTGAAGGGGAAACAGTAAGCTACTGATATTCTTACTCGTAATTTTTTTTTTTTTTTTTCTATTACGCGAAGTTTTCCTCGATTTTTTTTCGTATGTTTTTATTATTTTTTTAACAGATACAGAGAAAATTTCGTTGCACTCTCACCGAGAGCTACCCTCGCGCTGGTGGCCTCGTGATTGATCCAGAAGCTAACCCAGCTGAGCATCACAATCAGTATGCTAGGCAGATATGTCTGAAAAACGAAGTAACCGATGTTCCTCTGGAGCTTAAAACTCAACGAGAGCCGCTGATAGGTGCCCGTTGCCAGCCTCTCCTTTCGATCGTTGGTCTCGTACCCGATTATCGTAAATTGCGGCAATTCTGCCTCCTTGACCCCGCGAACGGGAGTTTCTTTCCAGTACATCACTACGTCGAGCACCGTGTATCCATCTGAACATTCGGAACAGCGTGTAATTCGGAGCGCATTCAATTTGGGGTTTAAAAATTCTTTCTCCGCTTGTTATTCAAATAAATGTATGTGCGACGAGAAAATACAACTTTTCGAACTAGGAAATATAAAAACTTAGTCTTCGCTGAATTATTCATTTTTAAAGCGTGAAGAAAAAATTGAAAAAATGAGAAAGTTGCAGAGGTTTTATTTTTTTTTTTTTTATGTAAATTTTTGTACAAAATTTGCTATGCACGTGAGAAGAGAATTTAGATGGAGACATCATTTATATGTACATGTGTATATATTTGAACAATCGATGTGTGTATATACGTACAGCTTTCAATTTCGACGGTGCAATTCTGCGAGTCGAGAGGATAGTAATGTAGGTCCATCATGCAGGCCAGGGTCGTTGTGAATCTCATGCCGTATGTGACTGAGCCGTCGCCCGATAATCTCACGAGCTTGTTGCGCTCGGTGACGTCGTGCAGAAAGCTGCAAAAACGCGCATTTGAGCGAAAAACAATACGCACACGTGCCGAAAAGCATCCGATAAAGAAATACGATTTTAAAATGGTCGCTAATGGTCGATATATAAACTTTTGAAGCGTCGTCGTGTCATATCTATTCGCCCTTGCGATTATTACCTGTTTTTATCGTTGGCGAAAAACGTATCTGGGACCCAGATCTTCTCCGCGAAATCGCCACTCAACGTCAAGACATCGTTTTCGTGCGAAAAGGCGAGTCTCTCGTCTTTCCAGTATTGATTTAGATACATCGTTATCGTGTAATCCTGAGACGTTAAGGAGAGATTAATGTTGATAAATATAATTTGTCATTACAATTAATTGTATTGTAAACTGAATAGAATTTAATAGAATTCGATCTATTAAAGCGGCTTATCACAGTTCAGAAGAATCGATTCGAGAATTCACAACGACGAAGATGTTATGATGTGTGAACACGGAAAGAGAACAAAAGGAGAGTTTGTACTTTGAGATTCTGCGTTATAATATTCCCGATACAAACACCCGACACAAACGCGTAGTCCTGTCAGTTCACGGAAATTTCGCTCTAAAATCGCCGGTCGCGAATGTGTTAATTTCAAAGAATATCAAATTTATATTTTACAGTTTAAAACTATTTTACAGATATCAAATTTATATTTTACAGTTAATCTTTTTTTTATATATTCTCTACGTGTTCCAGATACTTACCATATTGACTTCTGAAATCGCGTCGAAACTCGCGATGGTGAGATCCATCCCGACTGATAATGGTTCACCTTTGAATAACAATCTTTCATTAATTTTTAAAATACTTTTAAAATACCGCAAGATCGAAAGCGCGTAAAAGTGAACATCTCAATTTCTCCATTTTTCTCTCATCAAAAAGCTGTTCGCCGATAAGAAACGCCGTTTTGAAACGGGGGAAAGAAATAATTTAAAGCCGTCTGTCTAATCCATTGATAATATATCGGCAAATTACTTCCCCTTGTTGCACGCTCGATTAAAGGCGCTGATTGCGATCGGCGCCTCGTTGAATGACGTGGAAAACTTCATTAAAAGCTCACGTAGCGCTTATATCTAAAAATTTTCCCTGTGCCTGTCGGTAGTCATTTTTTTTTTCCACAATCTAGCTCTATTAAATGTAGCTTTACATCTAACAATAAGTTTATGAACAGTAGTTTTATACAGCAGTTCCCAATCCGTGTGGTTGCTCTAGTGTCACATTTTTAAACACACACGGAACTGCATTATCATTATTATTTTATATATTTATTTGTACACTATCTATACACATGTATCTTCTCGAGATAACTTTTAACTAAACGTACAAAAGATATAAGATCTCGAACTTACCGCCAAAGTTCGGCCTTAATCGAATATCGTAGCCGTCGAGTATCCTCGAAATTGTCTGCGTAACGTTCTCCAGTCTATCGGACATTTCGGTACTCTCCGGGGAAGCCCTGTGAAGTGTGAAATTCGGAAACTTCGAGCTCAGAAACTGTTACGATATCTTTACTAAACGTACAGTATTAATTGATATTAAATACGTTTGATAGTTCTCCGTGAAAAAGATACAATTTGTAACGTTTTATACATTGTTATTAATTTTTTTATATATAATTCTCAAAATATATACACAGAGTCGAGAACGTATTTAAAGTCTTCACTTATGAAGTTGCATCAAATAATGCTTTTTATTATTTAAAGTGTTATTGGTGTAACTTCATGTGGGAAGGCATATACGCTCCTAACTGTGTCCTATACTACACGTGTCTTATATCGATTATCATCAGAGCTCCGACTTTTTGAAGTATGCGCCGAAAGATTCGCGTCTTCGACGTTCGTCTTTGTTAAATATGGCCTGACGAAAAAAAAAACGTTTCAAAATTCGCCTGATATTCTTGCACGCAAATAATAACACAAATTTCGTTTGCTTGTGTCCTGCCAACCGCAATCCGTGCTCACAACTTTTCGAGAAATAACCAGAACGAAAATTAACACTTAACAAGAATCATGGACGTAAAGGAGATAATGTCGTACATATCGAAATTTCTTCCATTGTGCAATTCGGGCACCGTCGACCTAGTCTGGTCCGTTGTCATTATTTTCTTCGCCATCGCGTTATTCTTCATCCTTTCAAGAAATTAGAGAGAATCTCGCTTTGACGATCGCGCCCGGAACACGACGAGATGATGTCGCGGAATGCGAGGTTGCTCGGAGAGGATTATCAGGCTCGTCTTTTGCCCGGGAAATGGAGCTTTGTTGTTCCTGCTTGTGTACAGCGGACTGATTGGGATTCTGATTGCCCGAACAATCGTTTGCGTCGCGCGTCGAGCTTAATTCAGGTATCTAATTACTTCCTTTCGCGCTTAATCGTGCCAATTCATTTCTGTGTATAAATTAGTTGCTTTCGCGTGGACGCGAATTGAATTGTTCTTAACGAGTTAACTTCCGACATCGTTCAAGATATTATCTCGCGAACTTTCTATATTTTAAATCGCAATCTCTTGCATCTCGTAGATTATATTACATCGAACAAGAGTCTCTCATGGACTTTCTGGTGAACATTTTAAAATCAGTTTCTTCAAACTGAAACCTCGTTAGGCGAACAAGCTTATAAAATCGATTTTCTTTTAGCGAAATACTTTCTTGTACAAGAACCCGAATAAGACCTTCAGTTGTACCGCGCACAGATTAAAGTGGATCTCTTCAAAATAACATGGGATTTCTAGCTCCAATTCTATTGCAACAAGATTTGTATTTAGTTGTATTATAAATTAGCAAGAGTTTGCAAACTTTACATTTTTTGGGGGTATTTTTTCTTTTATTGTATTGAAAATTTTATGTTAAATTATATTAAACAACGGAAAAGAGGATTAAAATGTCTGTATAATAACGTGATTTATTTCAATTTTACGGTCAAACGGTATTATTTAAACAAAATGCAAATAGGTAAACTAAAAGATGATCTCAGGTTCGTGTCGGTTAATCCAAATTAAATGTGAAAAAACAATTGTGAACCAATACGCAATATCTGCGTATTCGTTATTATTTTATTTATTAATTTAATAGCGAGATAACCGGATTTTGTATATCACATTTTTAAGAGATATATTCTTCGTCATTTGATATTTCTACTTTGGTATGCCAGAGTGTGAATATCTCACACTCTCTTCGAGATATCTTCCTATAATCGAAGCCCGTAAGTCGCGTATGCGTGTCACGTGTGCGTTACAATTGGAAATCCGAGAAAATTGGAGAGAGTGTCGTTTATCCGCCGCAATTTTTTCGCGACAGGAGGACGAAGAGGAGGATTCGAGAGATAACGATGCTCACCAGATGACACGATGACGCAGCTGCACGAGAAGGAAAAGGACGATCAGCGGCAGTCCGCACGGCAGCATCCTGCCAATCGTCTTTCGTTATCCGGACGGGATTGCGTCAGTGAACGACGAGCGTGGCGGAGAACGTCATCTCGCGGTGTCCTCGCATCCTCTCGGCATCTCCGTGACCGGCTCGCTGCCACCGTCGCCGTTCTGAAATCACAAATGTGAGAAGGGAAGAGACCCTTTCCATCTTTGACCTTGTTCCATGCTTTCTCTTGAGTTGTTCCCGCACGCACTAAAACACAATCGACCTCGCATAATAAATCCTGACTCCGGCATAATCCTTGGAAAGATGCGAAGGATTTACCTTACCCTCACTTATGTCAATTCCAAACTTTACGTGAATAAATATAGGTTTAATTAAATTTCCAAAGAAAAAGTACTCGTTGAATATATATTATTGACTTTAATTCGATGTTTCCATAATCGGAGATAAAAGGACGACGAGAAACTACGGTGATCCACGGAATAAGCGATAAGAAATTAAAAATGCGGGGAAATTAATTTAAAACAGAGTCGAGTATAAAATTCCATTCCCCGATGAATTTAAGCTCGGAGCCGCACTTATCTGTTTTCTCTGTTTTTATTTATTTTTCAGCAGAAAATCGATCGGTTAAAAACTCGATATATAACGTCATATATATACATATACATATATATATGCATATATATACATATACATATATATATGGCAATTGATCAGATCAAAGAATAAAGCACAACAAACTGTGGACCGGCGCGATGAAGCGATGGTGCGCACAATACGGCGAAATAAGAATGAAATAAAATATCATCATATATAACACGCTCTAAATATCGCCCGTGCTGGGCAAAACGTTCTATTCGCTTCCAGCTTTAAAGATCGTATCGCGCATGAAGGCGACGTTTGCTTTCACAAATGTGACGTTTGCGGTAAAGAAAAAAAAATTGAGAGACGCGACAAAATTATATAGACCCCAATATTGCATACTCTGAATACACCTGTTCCTCGAGGCAATCAAGACGAAGACGATCTTGTTTGTCACGAAACTCTATACTCCGTAAATAATGACGGTTATGAATGATTTTTTTTGGAGGAGAGGAGAGGGAGGAGAGTTTTCGTCTCGCCGACTGGCTTTTATTAATGCGCGCGATTCAGTCAGGGGATATTTCATGCACGCGATACCTCGCGTAAGTATTCCGAATTCAGTGCGATACATCTTTCAACATGTGTTTCTTTTTTATAAAAAGTACAATAAGAATTGTATAATTAATTGTTTTATGAATAATATACTTTAGAATCGCACAAGCGGTAAGTATCAAAGAAATTCAAGTTGTATTTAAACAAATTAAAAAATTGAAGTATAAAATAATGAGAAATAAGAACTAATAAACAATCAAAATCTCTAAGATCTGCATTAATTTTTTTTTCTATCTTGCCAATAGGTACGTGTTTTAATCGTTATTTTAATCTGCGCTGTAAAAAGAAAAAAGGACATTTACCTGCTGCATCCGACGAGAATCACGACACGCGCGACGATCTCATTGTCAATTTGACGGGAACGTGGTAACGATCAGCCTCTGATTATCGCGCTGTCGTCGACCCGAGTTATCACTCGCGCGCACTTCGTGCTTTCATCGTAGCTTGAAATCGATCAAAGCGCGAAATCGCGATCTCTCGGATTTACCGTTATTATCAATAAGGTTCACGGAGGCCGGTGTGATCAGGTGGTCTTCGTGTCACTCGTCGCGAACTCAAGATTCACTCGCGAAACCATTTGAACGCGCTGTCACTGGCGCGTCATCGATCGTCACGCAGCATCATTTCCCGTCGATGTCCCCGTCCTCGTGCACGTCGTCGACGTCGTCAACGTCGCCGAGCAGAAACGTGAGATATTCCCGTGCGCCACGAGCCTCGCGGAGGCTGCAGCCTTTCATCCCTCGGTAGCTAACGCAGATCCACTGTCGATTTCCCTCTCACGCTCCCTCATCGCGAACGCGTTCTCTTTCCTTTTCTCTCTCCCATGCTCTATCCCTCCGGAAATTATCCCCTCGCTCCCGCCAACGCGCGCGACTATCTATACATTTCTCTCTTACCCTATCTTGCCAACCTCCACCCCTTTCGCTCCCACAACTCACCCTCTCCCACACTCCCGTTCCGCGGGTCTTTCATCCCTCTCGCTCGCATTCCCTTTTTCACGTGCGATCGTCCCCGTTTCACCCCTGTGTATCCTCCAGCCGCTTCCTCTCAGCCGATCGCCCTCTTTTCCCTCATCCCTCGGATCGCCTTGATGCTTCTCTCCTCCGAGACTCACCTCGTCTTTCGTCGCTCGCCCCGGGGGTTTTCCCCGCGCGCGCGACTTGCCGCACGACTTGCGCGCAGAGCGCATGCACGTTGTACCAACTCTCCGTCTCGACCGACCTACTGACACAGAGCCGATCGGATTTTCGAAGCGAGCCGATCGAACATCGCCACACTACCATCGTCGTCGTCGTCGTCGTCGTCGTCGTCATTGTCGCCATCACCGTAGCCACTATCGCCGTCATCACCATCTCTCTTCAAAACGCGAAACGTATGTCATTAACCCTCGCGAATCGTATAACGCGACGAGACGCGATCGATGAAGCGGGCGCAATCGATGCTTTTTCGCGATGCGAAAACCGATCGCGACTCTATATTCTTTAAAGTCGCGACGAAATCGCCTGATTGAACGAGAAGACAAGGGGAGATTTTCTTGCAAACAAGTCGCGCGTTTTTCTCAACTTCCAGTAATTCGTTGCACGTTATCACGAATAAAGAGGTAATACACAGAAAATAAAAACAAATCTGCGACACAATTCACGACGATATTTTCGCGACGCCTTGATGATGAGACAATGTTTCCAGACGTGACTCCCTCGACAAATAAAAAAGTCTAAAAAGCTAGCGCGCGGGGCGAGAGATAAGATCAAATTAATGGGCGCCCCGGCTAAGCATTAACGAAGATTCACTTTCCGCGTCATATCACACACATTACCGTGACAAAGTTATCCGATAACTGACTGTCGAGATTTGGGACACTTCGTGGAAGTATATACACGCGGTGTGATTTGCGACTACCGAGTATAACACATTACGGACGGTCTTCTTCTCGAAAATCTCTCGTAGATAGATAATTCCCGCGAAATAACATCGTCACTTAGCGCGCGATATCTTACCGTTGAGCTTTATTTAAAATATTTTTTCTATCAAATTGTATGTAAAAAAAAAATAAACATTTCAGCGTGAAGAAGATTATCGTATACGCATTTCACTTAATTTTTGTGAGAGGAAATAATTAAAATAAAAAGAATTTAATAATTAAATTCACGTTCTCTGGCTACTTAATTGCGAACGTCTTCACAAAGAAGAATAGTACTCGCGGTGGCTTTTTCACAAAAACACAAATTAAAAATCGAACAAAAGGAATGAAAGAATACGGTCAAAGGAAAAATTTCAATATCGAAAATAGCAAAATAAAACGCTCCGCTGGTCAATCGGTTTTTACGTTTTTTTTTCTCCGACACGAGATACGAATCTGTACATACGTGTAGCGGATTCGATCGGATAGTTTCTAACGAAAGCTCGCGCTAACAACGCATCAATGGCGAGATCACGCGAGAAAAACGAATGTTTTTTAAATCCTCGGAGAAGAAGTGAAATTAAAACTTTTTGCTCACAGAGAAACGACAGATATTTCGACAGTTTTCCTTTCCTCCGTTCAGTATTCCATCCTAAGTTTGTACGAAGAATCTGCTTTTAACATTTTACACGCTGGTCGCAACACAACTCGTGTACGACATGTGGTTAGATTTGCAATCGATAAGCCTCGCGCGCCGAGGAGGGATGGGTTTCACTTAAATCGCCGCGGGACGATAAGAGAGTTTTCCCGCCAGAGCGACACACACCGGTCGGAAATCATTTCAACTGGAGAAACGTGTTTCGATCAATTTTCGGAGATCCAGAGACGAGAAATCGCGACAGCATATCTTCGCGCGGCGACTCTCAAATCATCTCCCGCGAAACTCAATTTCGGCGAGAGCAGAAACTTCCACGGAGCGCGTCTTATCTGTTACATCTTTTGGCAAACATGTATGTGTACCTACTGTTAAAAGAAAATTATAATAAAACAAAGAGTAAAAATGAGTAAAATTAATAAATTTTTATATTTCTGTTACGTACGTATTTTTAAGCTTTCGATCTGTCAAACTTTCTTTCGACTTGTTTTCAGTTGTTTCACTTGCGCATTTGTAATGTAAGACTCTCCTCGCGCAGTTCAACGTGCTGTTTCCGCGAACACTCGTCTTCTCTGATCCTTAGATTTTACACTTCGAGTGTATAAACACTATAAACGAAAGCAGCTCTTGTAAATGAAGCACACAGCTTAGCTGAAACATGACGCGATCAGAAACACGCTTCGGAAACTTGCTAATTAACGCGGACGTTTAAATCTGTTAGCTGCTACAAGTTTAATATGATTTGACGGGGAGAGGTGGCGTATAAAATCTCGTTGATTGCAGGTTTAGTCCGGATCGACTGAAAATCGTTAGACGATGCGGTTAGTCGGTGTCCTCTCTCAGCGCTTCGAACGCTGTTAATAACATTATAACAATCGGACGTATAGTCAGTGTATAAAAATACGAACAATATTTAAATTTATATTTTTTATTATTTGTTTTTAAACTTAAAATGTATAAAAACATTATCTCAAAATGGAATAAAAATTCTAAACACCATTATAAAAATTAAAATCGTGTCCCAGTTGAGATTCTAAAAATGCGATGTCTAAAATCTATCGGAACTTCGAGTTTCACAAGAATCTTCGTATCTGGTTTCGCTTCTTTGAAACACTTTGGTGTCAAGTTCTTCGTCTTCTCCCGAAAATCACGACAAAGCCGATGAAAGCGTAGGATTAATTCCCGCAAACATTATTATAAATTTTGAGAGTATCTCTTCGTGATATCGGGCGCGCGATCGCGCTGTATGATATATCCAGAAGAGAATTAGGCGAATAAAATCCGTTTAGAATTGTTCAAACAACAATGAGTTCCGTATGCGAACACGCGTGGCATTAATGAATTATAAGGGCGCGAATGTGCGATCGGTGTGATTTTGGAGCTTGCGCGATGCCGTATGTAAGACCGCGCAAGCTAAGGGGGTACGCGGCGCTAAGACCCACGCGGCCGCCGCAATGGCTCGTCGCGCCTCGTGGCGACTGTCAAACTCTCGTCGTCGATCATCAACGAGTACGAAACCACGTGCGCTCCCGAAACTTTGTCAGAGCCGAGATCCTTACTTGGCGAGTCATCAATCATGAAGATGACATCGAAAAAACTGTCGCTGTGAGTAAAATCATCATAATGTCGTAAATGAAAAGTCGGTAAATGCCTTTACAAAAAACGCGAAGTTTGACAAGCGATTTTATTCCTCATGTAATTTTTTATTATTAGTAACAATTTATTTTTTTTATTTTTTTTACTTTTTGCTGTTTTTTTTTGTAGATCGAATGTTATTCGAATAAATATCACTGAAACGTCGAACGAGTGAGCGAAAGGAAGCGCGCGAGAAATAAACTAAATTTTTTCTGTGTTTTTAATCGTTAATTAATCATGCTAATTACACAAAATAGCCGAGTTAGCGTAAACAGATCGATACGGATAAATAGGATAATAATTCTCGCGCAAAACAATAGAAGTATTGATAAATTAATATATTGCGTGTGCTATTTAACAATAAATATGCAACATATTTGTTTCGTTACCCTTAAGTAACATCTCGTTGTTTAAATTACGTAATAATCGTTTTATTTTAGAAACTGTCTTCTGACGATGCTCCCTGTACGAATGATTATGATTATACATCGCTAATTGTTATTCAGACTACTACTCTCTTTCTCGACTTATTCGAGATGTCAACCCCGTTGTTTTGTACTCGTCGTATTCGTAAAAAGCACTTTGCATACATCTCGTAATAATAAAAACTTTCAATCATCGCGCATCAAAGCGCTGCCGCGCTTCTGACGTATGAGACTCAAAGGTGCATCTTATGCTATTATAGGTATGTGCGCCGATCGCGCAACTTGTGTAAGAGCTTCTGAATGTTTCAAGAACAGATTTCGAGGCAGCTTGTTTCCCACGGGAAACGTAATTAGTCTTTGAATTTAATTGAGCATATTCGTCGAGTTGTATGTTTGATACTCGCGAAGAGAGACATCCAGATATAAATCGCAATCCTTTCGCGAGACATTCGATTTTTTTAAGTAAGTTCTTTTACGTGTCTCGCAACTTGGTGGTCAAACGCGAATAACAATGTCATATAATTTTTAATATTTAACAAGTAAACCAGTTTAAACAAGTTTTTATATCGGGTAAATATTTACAAGTGAAATCGCTAATCGTAAATGCGACGAAATTGGAGCCGCAGTTTTTTAAACGAAAGTAATGAAGTTCCAGCTAGAGCAGTAATGCAGATTAGAGCGAGGGTGGTTACGCGAGATCGGTTACCCGCAACTTCTCCATATGTATCAATGGGATACGCACAAAGTACGCACACGCACACGCAGACACATGCTTTGTCTCAATTTAATAAAATACATATTTTTATTTGTCTCAAAGATAATGCAAAATTTTCGTGTGTGTGGATAGTTTTATAAATTCAAATCTCTCTCGCGGGCATAAAACGGAAACGGGAGGGTGCAATTTCGTGAAGCGAGCGAAGGATACGTGATATTTTATTTGCGATTTTTACACTCTTTTACGGGAAATGGAAGAGTCAATAACAAAAGCAACCGGTCTCTCACTACTCTCCTGAGGATTTCAAATGAAAAAGGATCCCGTACACACACTCGCGCGCTTCTTCGATTTCGCTTCAAGTTCATCTAGACTTTCATACCACTCCGCATTCTCAGTGTGCATTCTCACCGACTTCGAAATAAAAAAAATTTAGAAAAGGCATTTATTAATTAAAGATATTTAAGCAGCGCGAAAATACGTTCTTTTTTGCGACCGTCCGCAAACTTGCGCTCTCTAAATTCCTCGCGAATATCCAAGAAATTCTGCAAACTTAGAAGTGCGATTAAAAAAAATAGAATTATAATCGATTGTGATGTTCAATTTATATATGTACGTACATATTCAATTTTGTCAAATGTGTGACGCATAGAACAATCCGTTAGGAAAGTAAACACACACCAAATGAACGTATTTTGGTTTGACGTCTCGAAATTTCTGACGTAAATTTGCGGAGAGCAAATAATGTTCTTTTCTCATACACGTCGCGCATATGAAACTAACAACGGCGACGAAAAAGCAATTAAAACCCTTTCGCGAATAACCAAATTCATGCATTATAACACATCGAAAGAAATGTCGTCTGAAAATTGCATTTTGTGAAAAAATTTTCACAATTTACCGTGAGACTAAGTGTAACATATATTCACTTTTTTTTTTTTTACATACAGCGTAATATTTTTAATTGACCAAGTAAACTGTAACTCTTAAATTTCAAAGACTCTGTGACTCCAGTCAAGATGGAGATTCAATTATTACGAATCGCAAACGCGAATATAGTTCGCGATCGACAATTAATCTCGGTGGTCGCCATCTGATTAATTGCCGCATTTGCGTGATTAATAATTTACATCAGTGTTACGTGACTTGCGTTCTCGCGACGTTTGGCGAACCGCGCTTTTTATTGTCATACATTTCCGTAGTTTTGCGCTCCCCATTTGAGAATGAGCCGGAAATCGAGCGCAAAACGATCTCACATAGAGATGTAATCCGTGATGTAACCCGTGAGCGCGCGACGTTTTTCTCGAAACAGTGACGCGAAATCCTCGCGCGGGGTGAATGCTGCTGAATCGGCGGAATGACAAGAGGTACTCGTCCACTTTTTCTACCCGACGATCAGTGCCTATATGCCGTGAAACCGGATGATGCTCGTCTCGTTTTTACCGCTTTTTCGTGACTTTATTACGGCTTTATTGTTCCGAGTTCCGCGTGCGATGGGGAAACGACGTAACGACGCTTGTCAACGCGCGTGACGTACAGCAACGTCAAATTGCCGCAACACCTGCAATTTGTAAATTATAATCATAATTTTTTTTTGGAGGGGGGAGGTAAGCAATAAAGATCTATCTGCGCGCGATTAACTGATGAATATCTTCATTGCGTGTATCGCAAAAGCTGCGGTTTATCGATGTAGCGGGGTTAATCTGACTTCTTCGCGAACGAAGTTCTGGCACGTGGGCGATGCTATTTCACGGCGGCTATGTCGGAAGAGCGACAGGGAATGTGGACACAAGAGTTGAAGAGAGAGAGAGAGAGAGAGAGAAAGAGAGACAGAGAGAGAACAGCATGTCCCAGATAACTCCTTGTAATATCTTTGTAACGTTAACGTCGTCATTATACGTCATGTTATAGAGCTCGAGAAGACAAGTTTCGAATACCGCGTGCACCTTTCGTCTTCAATTCCCACTCGACGGCGTACAAAAATTGTTCGATGCAATTAAAAGTGAATAAATGAATAAACTCAGGAGAGTTCACATGGAATACAAATGTAAAAGTGCATTATTTTTGCAGGAGCGAGAGACACATGTGTGTATCACGTATATCGTGTTGAAACTCTTCTAAATATAAAAAAAAAAGAAAAAAATTAATACAAGTATAGAAAAATGAAAATTATAACATAATTTTCATAATAATTTCGCATATTCGTACCTATATAGATGTGAATAAAATTGTCGCTCGCGTAAAATACATTAAAGACAAAGTAAAGATTTTAAAATATTAAAGGGAAATTGTGTTACTTTTTTTTTGTAAGAGAAAATTATATTATTATTTAAATGAATAATTCTCGTTATCTCTGGTCCTCTTTCAATTTAAATTGAATAATTGGTGCTCGATATGCGTTTCTCTTGAGAGGACAGAATATCAACTTTATATTGCCAAATCGAGCAGCTACAATGATCACATTCACACAGCCACAAAGTGCACTCACGTTCACTAAATACTTAATGAATTTCGATTATCGACATTCAGAACTCATTTATAATGCTGAATATGACTTGATGACAGGTTATCGCAAGCTTCGGCAAAATGTATTTTTTGTTTACGAATTTTTTTGATAAATGGCGTCATCACACTTGAACTTCACACCCAAATATTATCGTTTTTGGTTCTTTTTAAAATTTCAATTGATATAAAATATTGTCTTTCTTTATATTTTTGCGTTTTTCGTTAAAATTGAACGTTTCGAGTGTTTGAGAGTGCGACGTATCTTGTAAACGTGATCTGTGTTTACTTTGATCACAATATTACTTAATTCTAGATAATACAGGATTCAAGCTGTTTAATAAAGTAACAATTGTGCAGTTGTGTAATATTTTTGCGCAGTTTTGTTGTTCTCGTGCCGCTTACTATGTGCAAGTATCGTTATCACGCGTTTGAGATCAAAGCGGCGTCGGGTTTCACATCACCACAATCTGAATCGACGCTAACGATAGACCGGATGCGCAGAGCTGCCTTAAACGACGTCGTCTCGAAGAACATCACTATGGTTCTTGAGAACTTGCTGATGAACTATGAAAACAGTCAGTTGCCCACGCACGGTAAAGGTAAGAAGCTCAGATTTCTTTTCTTTCACACATATAGGTAGTTGCGATCTCTCATTGCGAATCTCGTTGATAATGTAACTCATCATCAAAAATAATTGGGATAAAATGCAAGTGAATATATTGTGTGCCTTCTAGAATTATTTAACAAATTTAATTTAAATAATATATTTGCGCGCACATCTATATAATATGTTGGCACTAATGTATCACGATTGACAAGACAAAGTGCATTGTGAACTGCGGTCGCTCCAGCGTTCATCGTGTGCATATTATGTCCTGCACTCGCGCTAATCTCAGCACATCGTACGGCGGAAAATAATATCGCCGGATAATTGGATTCCGAAGAGTCTAGGAAGATCGTATACGGTGGTCTAACCGCATTAATTGCCGACCAATAATAGGCGCACAAGCTACAATGCGGATTAGGAGGGCATTGGCCTGAGATATACATCGCAAACTTATATAAAAATTAAAACATTGTCTCTGAGATTTTATTGCAATATTCTGTTTAAATATGTTATATATATTCAACAAAAACTGTTTATCACAAATAGTTATCGATTGTTTTTTTTTTACATAGCGATATATTCTAAATTTTCCCCAAATATACTGCTATTGACACATTCCATAAATCACGTCGAAGTCAGTTTTGGTATTAGTCATTCCGCATTTTTTCCAGGCGTGCCCACAGTGGTGAAGACCAATATTTTAATTAGAAGTATGGGTCCGGTGTCCGAGCTTGACATGGTGAGATTCGAAAAATTTGTCAAAGAAAAGTAAACACATTTACACGTATATAAACGAAAGAGTTATTATATTATATGCATACTTTTGTCTCTTATTCTTTGGACTGGCTCAACATGCTCCATTGAAGTAGGATACATTGAACCACTCTGACTTTATTCATTCAACATTTTCACTTACGTATGCAATATTTTAAGAATTTATGAGTTCTTACTTTTTGAGCTAGATAAATATGCTATCTTTAAATTCTCATTATTTCTCTTCTATCATAATTGTGTGCAAATTTATAATAGTTTGAATAAAAAGTAGCTCAACTAATCCCTTTCTGTCACTCTATTGCGCATTTTTATATTCTTTGATCGGTTATCGGCGTATTCCACTGCTCGATAATTATCGCTTGATGTATTTGCGCTCTCGAGAACACATCTCACGCGTCTCTCTTGAAAATCCTTCCGCCAGGATTACTCGATGGATTGCTACTTCCGGCAGTCGTGGCGCGACTCGCGACTGAGTTTCCTGGGTCCGAGCCCCGGAATCAAGTCCCTCAGCCTCAGCATCAAAATGCTCGAAAGAATTTGGCGTCCCGATACGTATTTCTACAATGGCAAGCACAGTTATGTGCACACGATCACCGTGCCGAACAAATTGCTAAGGATCTCCCAGCATGGCGACATACTTTACTCCATGAGGTTTGTTCGCGCGTGAATTTACGACAACTTATGTAACAAATCGAATTCGATAAAACTCTTCATACGCGCATTTTTATCATGAGAGTATTTCGCTCAAATAGAGAAATTTAACTTCATGAACTTGCCGATGTATCGCTCTTTTCGCGAAGTGCTTTCTCGCCCGCCGCTCAAGTAAAATAAAAAACATTTATCGAATTTTGGAGATGTAATATTTAATTTATTATAAGAACTTTTTATTTAATTTTAAGTGTAATATTTTGTGTTCATTATATTTTTTTAAGTGTTGCCTTTGAAAATCTGTGCAGGCTCACTATCAAAGCCAAGTGTCCTATGGAACTGAGGAACTTCCCCATGGATCGTCAATTCTGTCCGTTGATAATCGGAAGCTGTGCGTATTAATCCCTCGAGCGCATCCGAGAGAAAGGCTATTTTCGTGTTTTTTTTTTTTTGTGTCGCAACTCTTTTCAAATTGTTCGTACGCGTCGGTCGAAATTCACCCCGACGGGATCGCATCCGAAATCAGAACAAATAACACTCGATCCGCATGCTGTCGCATGTCACATCGCGTTACTCCTCGTGCGCATAACGTTCGCCGATATTACTCCTCACGCGGCGGGCGTGCGCGAGCGCCGAAGTTACGATCGCAATAAATTCGATATTCCTTTAAGTACCGTCTCGATTTTTACGGTGCCTGTATGTGTGACAGTACGACCGTATCTTATTATACAACAGCTGCCACACCGAGGTCTATGATGCGACACAATATCGGGAATTTATTATCATAAGTGCGCCGCGGCGAAATCAGAATCCGCTTCGAATCTTTTTTTTTTTTTTTTTTTGCAGAAACAATGCGCGCGGGAATAATGCAACCCCGAGGATATGTATACATTATAGATATCCGAAAGTGTGTCGGACGGATTCTGTCTTGTGTTTTCAAGTGTTGAGTGATAAAAAATAAATAACGCAATATTCGAAACACTTCCGAGAGTTTTATTTAGTATTTTGTCAGAGTAATCTCGTTTTGTTTCTACGTGCTGCAGATGCGTACACGTCGGGACAATTGATTTACGAGTGGCAGGAAGGCTCATCGGTGAACTTCGTGCCTGGAATGGCACTTTCGCAATTCGACTTAATGGGCTCGCCGTACAGAAATCTCACGTATGTTCGTCGCGAGGGCGACTTCTCCGTGCTGCAGGTGTCTTTTAATCTACAACGGCATACCGGCTACTTCCTGATACAAGTAAGAACGCGAAGAAGCGCTCGTTGCGAATTAAACGTCAATAAATTTTGTCTCTCTCTTTTAACACGGTGCAACAAAGTATAAAAATATGAGCAACGCGGGGCTTTTGTTACATCGGCAGGTTTACGTACCCTGCGTTTTAATAGTCGTGCTGAGTTGGGTGTCTTTTTGGATTCATCGCGAGGCGACGAGCGATCGAGTGGGTTTAGGTACGTTTTTCTTCCGAAAATTTATTACATCTCTGTGAAGCATCTTGAACATTTTTTAAATATCTTCTAAATTTTAATACATGCGATTTATACATATTTGTCATTATCTATTTTTATTCAAGCGTGAATTAGTCCCATACAATACATTCCTTGATTTGTTTGATTGTCAAGTGGACGCTCTATCAATTCAACTAGTGAAACTCTCAAAAGCAATTATTGCAAAACTAATATGTTAGTGGAATTCAGTGACATTGTTACTGATTCTCAGTGAAACTATTTGTCACTAAATCAATCAGAGAAATTTTAATTGATTCCCGATGAAACTAATTTGTCACTGAATCAATCAGTCACTGAAATTTTTGGCATTCTTTCACTGCGAATCAGTAATATTGTCATTGATTTCAAGTGAAATGTTTTTTTGTCACTGATTTAATTAGTAAAATTTAAACTGATTTTACGTAAAAGATTAATATTCTACTTTTCGTAGTTTTATATTGTTTTTCTCACACTTTTCTTTACGAAAATTTTATAGACACACACGGCAACTTGTATATATACGATGCAAGTATCTTAACGGAATATCCAAATAACGCCGTCATATATTTTGCAGGTATCACCACCGTCTTGACGCTATCAACGATAAGCCTCGATTCCAGAACGGATCTGCCGAAAGTTAGATACGCCACCGCTCTGGATTGGTTTCTCTTGATGAGTTTCGGTTACTGCATCGCCACCCTCTTGGAGTTCGCCGGTGTTCATTACTTTACGAAGGTGACAACTGCGATTCTGCGTATCTCGCAATGTTTCATCTCCGTTCGACAGTTTCCTCGCTTTGCAGCGGAAATCTTACATCTCGAGAAGTTACGGGATATCTGAGGGGGGAAAGAGGGGAAGGAAAGTGAATTAGGATTTAATTAATAGATTGGATGTGTGTAGATGTTTTCTTTGTGTTGAACTTTTTCGTTCCAAATATACGTCTAAGAGTTTACAACATACGTTATTCGTTTTTTTTTTTTTTATTAACGATCATAGGTCGGTAGTGGCGAGATTCCGATGGAGGAAGAAGAATGGGAAGAGTGGGAAGGCATCGCGAACGAGGAATTCGAAGATAGACTTCGCACGATGATCTCTCGCAGTCCTCAAACCGTTCATCCCGAGGTCATCGACACAAATACCAGAAAACGTGGCTCTCTCATGTCCGCGTTGTACAGCGTTAGTTGAGCTACATAAATGTTTCAATTTATTGATTTTTAAAATTTTCTTCTTAGAGTCAACCGCTGCTTGTATCGATTAAAATTTGGCTTTCAGCAGGATGGTGTCACGTACGAAAAAGATTCGTGTCGTTCGATTACCGTCGCCGTCTCCTCGAAACCGTCGACGATGGAACGACAGACACAAACCGAGCTCGTTCTACCGATTTGGCGGCAATTTTTCTATTGCCTAACAGGCGATGAGACTTTTAGGTATTGTCACATTTTTACAAGAAAAAACCAATCTTTGAGTAAACTCAGCTAGTCAATTTCACATATAATTTTCTTTTTTTAATTTTATATATTTTATTATAATTTTTTTCTACATACTTTTTTTATTTTTATATATATTTTTTCATATCTGCTGTTTAATCCGATTAATTTAAATTAATTAATATTAATTAATATTAATTAAAATTAATTTAAACACAGGCGTCGTCGGCAACGGGAAGCCGCCAGCAATTATCGCAAATGCGGCGATCGTATATCGAGACACATCAACAGCGTGTCTTATATCGACAGAGTGGCGCGAGTAGTTTTTCCCGCGTCTTTCGGCCTGCTTAACGTTTGCTACTGGGTCGTTTACGTAACTTATCAAGAGGAATTTAAGTGGCAGGACCCACCGATCGGATCAATTACGCCAATCTCTCATTAACAAGATAATGATAATATGAAATGCACGCGCGGATAACGTATAATCGTAATAAAAAAATTAATGAAAAAATTCACACATCTATTGTTTCAGAATTTAATTTAAATTCCGATTGACTATTTCCAGTACTTATCCTTCAAAGGTCTTTCTATCCTCATTTCTTTAATATAATACATAATCCTTGGCATGCGTGATCGCATGACGAATGTATAGAATAGCGAACTTCGCAATAGTTACTGTAGTTTTTGTATTGTTGCGTTCATTAATAGCTTTTTGACCGCTACTGATTGAATCGCTCCTGGAGCGATTAATGACGTCACTTTAGCAAATCAATAGATTCAATAGAGCGATTAATGACGTCATTGAACGCTCCGACGGTTGCTGTTTTATTGGCTCAGTGGGCATTTAAACGCTCTGAGAGCAATTCAATTTCTACCGATCGAAAACGCTATAACATCAACGAGCGCAATAATTATTTTCTGTCCGCGCATCTGATTGGTCCTCGATGTGAATCAGGAAAAATGCGATAACCAATCATCCACGCGTGTTATTTCCGGATGACGCGGAGGCAAGTTGCCACGTAAAGAACAACGAGAAATGACGACCAATCAGTTCCCGAGTTTCGGTTGTCAAAGAGGGAGGTGATTGGTGGCTTTGTATCACGCAGAGCGTTTCTTACTCCAGAACGACGTAGCCGATCGACCGAAAGCTTTATAAATCGGGAACGGAAGTGTCGGAATATATCGGTATCATCGTCATTTTGTAGAATTTCATCCTATTTCTATGTGAGTATATATTCGACGACAATTTGATTGGAGATGTAACGAGTAGTTTCTCAATTATAACCTCTAATGTTGACAATGCATACTTGATTTTCGGAAAGTTGGCAGGTCTGGCAAGTCGGGCAAATACGATGCTTTATGTGATATTTTGAGAAAAATGAAAATTCTTGTCTAGTTTATGTTTCGTAAGAATATAAACGGTTTATTGCAAAGTGCATGTGTCTAACATGTACTTTGCGTTGCTTTGCGTTTTCGCCGTGCTGCGATTAAGTACAGATGGTTTGCGGTGATTAAACAATACGTCAGTTAACGCCTTGGACATAAATGCCGCGTAAATTTGTGATCGAATCGACAGTCGCGAGAAATTTGCGATTTTGAAATCATCCTGTTACTTTATTTGCAACAAAAACAGTGTCCTCTTTCTACCGTATTTCTGTTATTCATTTTAAATTCTTAATCTAACCATAAACACGATTGTATGTAGATGTTTCTTGTTCCTTTTGTAAACATGAAATGTAATAAAACATTAATACAAGATATACGATCACTGTTCTGCAACTGAGTCAATCTTGCAAGTCTTGCCTAAAAAAAATAACAAAAAAATAGTTTATAGTAATTAAAAACTCATTATTATTCAGTGTGTAATATGTTCTATTGCTGCAAAGAGCTTATTAAATGTAATAAAAAGTTGGATTATTTTATTTAATTTTTAATAGTGAGATGTCAGACAACGAAATAATGACTTACGAAGAGGATGGTGACATCCAAGATGAGGGCACAACGGAAATAGAATACCTTGAGTCCGAAATGCAAGAAATACCTGTGAAAGAAGAATATAACCGGAAACCTGTGAAAGAAGAATATAGCCAGAAACCTGTAAAAGAAGAACATGGCCAGAAAAGATACTCACTAAGAGAGAGAAAAAACCAGAACAAGTCAACACAAAAAAACCGTTTTATTCCTATACGACCAAAACCTTATCCTAGTGCTCTGATAATCAAGCAACAGACAAGTGAAGATTTATCTGCAACCAGTGTGCCTGTGTTGCCACATCACATCATTGTAACTATCCCTAGCAAGGAAAAAACACAATATATCTTCCCTAATGTTAGCCTCAACAAGAACATCAACAATGATAAAATCATCAAATTGAATGGTGACACTAAAAATGTTCCAGCAAAGACCAGAGTTCAGATTAACGAGAAAGTAATCAAAAAGCCGATTAGCACTGCAACAAATAAAGTTGTACATAATGTTAATAAGACATCACCAGTATCTAGTAAAGACAGCATTGAGTTATTTTTTGAAAGTATGGCACAGAGTGTGTTAAATCTGCCTCAGAAAGTACAAGCAAACATTAAAATGAAAATTTGCCAGGTAGTCACAATGGCAGAGATAAAGTATAGTAATAATAATAAAACAAAATCAAGATCTACTTAAACTTAGAAACTGTATAATTAAGCCTGCGATATATAATGCTTTTTTTGGTGCTAGATCGCATGACAAGCATCACTAATCGTGACTGTTTCGCAGTGCAGATTTCGCGATACAGCGCAGAAAAAAAACATCGTAGACTTTTAGTTTGTTAACTGAAGATCATCACTAATGTTCTTATTTTAAGTTAAAAATTATTATTAGAGTTAAAAACATTATTATATTTAAGTTAAAGAAAATTTCTAAAATATAAATTGTTAAAAATAATATTGATGTGTAGCAATAATAAACAATAAGCATATAAATATCAAATAAGAGTTTTTGAAGTCGTATTATAGTTTATTTTTAATAAAAGTTCATATTGAATTAAACTGTTATGTCTTTTACATGTAAATGACATATGTTTTTGTTCCTACGTGTTTTATCTATGGTCTGCTGTTTCGGTCTCGACGTACGCAAATTGCAATAGCACGTAGACATTAAAACAGTGAGAAACGATCTGTGTATATTGACGAAAAACGTAAAGAAGTATAGGATTTATTATAATTGTATATGTAATCACAATTGTGTGTGTTATGTGTAATATATTTTAAGTCGTACAATATTTCTATGAATTTCGATTTTTAAATATATATGGCCCGCTTATATAAAAAGCATGTTGTATAAATAAATTAGATATGATTAATGAAAGTCTTGTTTGCGAACAATTGTGAACGGATGATGCAGAATTTTGTCAAATTGTTCGTAATAACAGAATAAAAATAGAAAACAAATAAAAGTTTCAACAATTTGATATTTCTAAAATTATTATATAATTCTAGAGTTATTTTATAATAATTTAGAAATATCAGATTGTTGGTATGTGTATTGTATATATATGTACGCACTATCACAAAAAATATATAGAATCACATTTTAGTATATAAGAAAATTAACATAGAAACGAGTGATTACTTCGAGTAATACCAACGTTTTGATAGTCACATAGTATAAATTATATAATGAAGGGTAAGACACATATCTCCATATATACCTGTAATAAAACTCAAAAATACATAAATTTATACCTAAAGCTTAAAAAACCTAGATTAAAAAAAGATGCTACCTCTCACAGCCTCGAATTGTCCTTTGACTTTTCAAAACTGAAAAGAAATGTGTGCAATGTATTTTTGTTTTTTTTTTTTAAATAATTGTGAATACTGTTAAATTTTACGTTACATGTGTATAACTTCTGAAAAAGCTAAACCGAGTTCAATCGAACATTCATTGCTTCGTAAAGACTAACTATGAACTATGTGAGTGGTAGGCTGAAGATTGATTTATATATCTAAGAACAAAGTAAACTAATTAAATTGTTATCCTATTTAAGTCACGAACACGTTAATACGCGCATAAAATTCACAAAAAAGCCTCGATAAAATAATGATTTCTTATAACAAAACGTTACTTTAAAATAATATGTTAAAATAAGAATAACACTAATTGTCCAGATTTTGTTAATCAGTCAAACTGAGTTTTAAGTTGCGCATATTTTGTTTTCTCATATTTATTACAGATATATCATGACATTAGCGCGTTGAAGATAGAGCATATCCATTTATAATGCATACACAAACTATCACTCCCAATATGTCACGATGTTCTATCTAAATGACTAATGGCTCGTGCACATACAATATAATATGTAAATTGCGGTATGCCGTTAATACTATTAAAGTAACAAAGCGTGATGCCATATTTCTTCACTTGTTTTATCATATGTCTGCCGATATTGTTATAAGATGAACTGGGGGGGTACGTCTTTTTTGTGAATCTAATCACTTTGAGCATATTATGTCTATTTGGAATGAATCTCTTGGAACGAATTTTTGTTTTTGTCTAGTAGTCGCTGTTTAAAAGAAAGTCCTTCAATACATATGAAAAATTTAACACACGCAAACTACTTTCTTCTTTTGCCACGAATCATATATTAATCGTATATTATAATAAGACATATCTGCAAAGCAAACTAAAAGAAACCAATAGTTTACTTCTTGGATTTCTTAGATTGTTCGTTACTCTTATGCCGGCTCTTGTCGCAAATTTGTTGGATGGACAGCCTTTACGATCATTTTAGAATGTATCTAAGTATGTACTTTTTTTTGGAAGATCGTACCCAAAACTTTGATCTCTATATAATAAATTTTCATATATATCTCTTGGACATCTTATTTATTAATATAGATAAATTTTTACACGTATATGTCTTTTTATTTTGTAAAAAGAAATATACAGGTGTAAAAATCGTATTAAGATATTCACTCGGTAATTATCGGTGTTACAATTTTGCGTGTGTTTCACTTTGGTAAACGCATTTGTGCTCCTCTAACGAGTTTGTGTCCTTGCCAAAGCATATCTGCTCACTGTAAAAAGTTAAATACGAAAGCACTGTGCTTGTACGAATGAGAGATATCCGGATATAGATACAGAGACGAATCACGAGCTGCTAATGAAAATATCCTGTAAAATAATTTATTTCAAACAAATGTGAATTTTAGAGCCTGTGAATCCTGTTGCTAGTAAACACAACTGGAAGTTAACAATTAATAGTCACGTAATACATAATATAAAAGAATTATCAAAATTAACAAAATAATTGATATTGAATAATGAATATATTATAAATATTAAAATAATATATAAACGCAAACCTGTAAAAATATTCTGAACAAGATAAAAAGCACGAGTGTAAGAACAAGTCAAAGCAAGATCAACGTCATGAAGCTTTCCTCGATGGCGATACTACTGTCTCATAATTTGTATTCTTGTTATTTTTTTGTTTTTTTTTTATATATTTTTTTAATAAGTTTAAAAAGAAATGCAATACCGATGGTAAAAGACATTAAAGGCGCAAAAGCCTCGTCTTCTCTTCGACACTATCGCAGAAAGCATTATATGCTAATTGTTCATTCTTCCTTTTCGGCTTTTTCCACATCCTGTTTCTCCTCGCCTTCCGACGGATCGCCGCCTTCGAATTTCGGACCCGGTGCTTCGTCACCTTCAAGAACGATCTCCTCTGGATCGGGTGCGCGCGGCAAGAAGTCCTCATCCGGATACATAGATTTAAATATGTTCTTAGCCTAAAAGTGTCACACAACACAATTGTATATTGTATATAATTATTTTATAAGTGTATATGATTATTTTTGCCTTTTTATATCATATGCAATGCATACTTGATTTACAGCAAAGTCAAAATCGAGTTCGAGATCCGGTCCGGAACAAAGGTGAATGTTACTTGGCGCGGAGTCGCTTAACTTAATGTCACTCGCAGGTAAATTTAGATACAAAGACCACAACACTTGAGGTACTGGATATTCGGTTTCTCCCTTTTCTCGTTGATCACCATCCTAATATAAATATATAGAAAAAAATGGAAACAAAAAATAATAATGAAGTATCAGACCAAAAGCTCACTCAAAAGTGATTAAATACGATTTTTTTTTATGAAACTCACCTGGAGATGTCGTTTATCAGGAGAGACTGTTTGAGTGTGAATATCAGAAGAACTACGTGCAGCGCTGGGATCAAGAGGCTCAGCTCTCAGGAACTTATTCACGACATATGCTAGATCCTCCTTGGCATTCTTGGTGCGTTTGCACGTCATATGAACCATGACTAAAGAAAAAAAAAGCGTTCTATAGTCTTTGATCCTGAAATATATGGTCGCATTTATGTTGTACATACACAATCCTTGCGGACAAGCGTTAGTGGATGGTCCCAATTCAATCAGAGTGACAGGTTCTTGACCTGCTTCTTCCGGCGGGTAGTACAAAAGGGTTAAACTTTCTTTCTCACCTTGCATAATCGACCTGTTTTTTTTTAACAAAGCAATATTTCTGACATATTGTGTATATACACACAATGATAGTCCAACTATACAAAATTATACAAAGAAATTACCTGTCAGTGATAAAAATTCCACGCGAAATTTGATTCTCTCCTTCGGAAGCTACGATTTCCGGTGGCAAGTGTCCTTGTCCTACAACTAAATGCTCCAAGGCCAATCTTTGTTTCCCAGTGATAATAGCTTTGCATTTGTCCTCGTTAACTACCACACCGTCTAACTGTCTCTTCAAGCAATAAACTCCACCGAAAACTGCACACAATCTGCACAAAAAAAAAATGAAAAGTATTATATAAATAATTATAAACGCGTTTCTTAAACAATTTTCCGCATTAAAAACGCACCTGCAGAAGCATTGAGGCAATTCACCGCTTCCGTACATAGGCCACAAGAATGGTGTATTTCCGTAACGTCCGAGACTATTGAGGAAATGTTTTGTACGATTAACACCGTCCCTACAAGATGTCTTTTCTGTCGCCATCGCAATAGCTTGCACGACATAATGCTGTACTATAGGCGTGAGATTTTTGGTATTAAGATATTCTAAGAACGTTTTATCACGAAAACCTGAAAATGGCAAAAAGTATGTCATTAATAGTTTAAAAGTAATAGAATAAAGCTACGCTTAACATGTTTCATAAATAAAGTTATATACCATCGAATTCTGGGCTATCGGCGCCTTGCTCCATGCAAGATGTTAATAGTTGCATTAACATTCTCTTCTCAACTACGCTGACTGTCTTATTGGCAAATACATCGGCTCGAGAGCAAGGAACTTGCGTAAGTTTGCCATCCATATAAGTGGCGACCCTGGAAACCGCGCGGAATTCGGCGTAACGCGCAATGTTGCTAGAAATCAACAGTTCTACTAATTCGCCACGAGCAAATAATAACTGCAATAAAAAAAATGACATCATATATGTGTTTTAAAAATTATAAAAAACACGTATTTTTTTGTGCAAGTCTTACTTTAGGTGCCAAATCGATATTAAATCTTCTATATTCTTTTTTTATACGATCTATGCTCCATTGTTTAACGGTTTCTTTCTTGTCAGCCTTGTCCTGATCAGTCTTTTCGGCGCCCTCAACGGCGACATTATCTCCAGAACCTTCGGTCTGGGTATCTTTTGAGGAAACATCAGGTAAATCTGCTTCACTATATGAAAAAGAAAACTAGTCAGAAGAAAATATGCAAAACATTTTAAGAGATTATTAAACAATTATTTCATGTAACTGATTCTCCTTACTTGAAAATATACCAGATTTCTTCAATGTTCTCAACTGTAGAATATTGATCACTAGCCTTCAAAAATTTTTCGTCTGTTTCCAAATTGACATTTACATTTCTAGTACTACTTTTAGCTGCTTTTAAATCTTCCATCCATTTTTGCAAACCATCAAAATTGAACGTAGCCCAAAGTCCTCCATAATACTCGTTGCTAAATAGAAGAAATCAAATTGTATTTAATAATGTTACTGATATTATTACAGCTATAAATATAAGTTCTCTTATCATATTTTCTTGAATAAAGTAAATTGTCTTATCTCTGACATTATGATAACATTTCAATCAAAATATCTTTATATATTTTTACTTTACTTAACAAGTAAAATAAATACTTTCTTTATAAAGATATAATTTGACTAATAAAAAGAGTCTTGGTAACATTTTGAAATACAATTTTAAAATTATTTTATTCATTAAAGAAAAAATATAGTTTAATATGTTTTATTTAAAAATATTCGCAGATAAAAATGCTAATGCTTAATATAATTATATTGTCCTTATATTTAATACATTACTTTATTAAATGCTAATATTTTTCCTCTGTGACAGTTCTATATTATATTATATATAATATATATGTTATATATATATTATATATATAATAAAATATGAAATTGCATTAATATTTTTTGAGCGCAAGCATGTCAAACATGTCACACATATGTGAAAATAATTAACGGTATATCGGCAGTAGAGGAATTCAAAGAAGACTCGGTGCCGGCTAGACAATTGAATATTACCTGTCTAGATGTAGAACCTTCTTGCCGATCCTGCTCGCTGCCGCGGCAACGATGGATTCGGTCATACCTGTCGAAAATCATGACAGCGAAAGAAATTATTAGCGTGAAACTTCGTTTCCTGATAGAAACGTGAGCAGCTCTCTTTTTCATTTTTGATAAAAATCAATACCTGTTCCTACGACGACCACGTCGTACTCGGTTGGCAGATCGTCCTCCATGGTTGTAATGTCTCTATCTTGCAGCTGACTCGAACTTTACGAGTGATAATCGGCGTAAGTACAACGAAACGACGTATCTGCGATATCGTGCGGAAAACGATTGCAGACCAATCAATTCATCTTTGTCAGTGCAACAGACACTGACGAAATTCGTGTTAAAAGCGGCCCCACCCCGCACCACACAAGCTTTCACTCCAGCTCACTTCAGCTATCGCACGGCCCTTCACCCCTTTTTGCTCCAAGTTTGACAGAACGTGCAATACACCAAGAGCAACGGTGGCGAACAAGGAGATTGCGGCGTGGAGGGAGAGAGATCGTTAAATTTGCTGTCTCGCTCGCGACAGCCGGCTTATCTCGACCGTCGCGCGCTGACTGTTTCGTGCAACAACGGCGAAACACGCGATGTTCAAGGACGATGCGGAGCAGAGAGAAGTCTGAGTCCATCTCATTGTATTTTCTTACGATCTTTTACACTGAGTTTAAAGAGAAAAGAGAAGCGCGGTCTGTGCATAGGAGTAAAGTGGGAGTAGCGTTGCTTGTGAAACACCTGCTGGCAGCCAATGGCTGTGGAGTAAGGGAGCTTTCTGATAGGGGATATGCGCGAAACGGACGAGTTTTCGTCTGTTCCGATTCTCTTCTCTCATTAAACTCATCAGACTTACAATGGCCATGTTTGGTTTGAAGCAGATGTGGCTCCAAGGTGTTAAATTAGTTCATATGTCATTCTAAGAGTTCCATCAGTGATTCGACTCTGAATTTTCGAAGTGGCTCCAAATCACTATCTATCTTCTTACATTATGGCTCTAGGGATTGTTTGTATGTATGCTTATACGTGAAACAGAATCTATAGTCGGTGTTGTAGTATCAAAAGTCAACTGTCAACTGCAATCAAGTCATTACGTTTCTAGGTTAATAAAAACACAAATTTATGTGTACAACATAATCAGTAAATTAAAAGTTGTGCATTTTCTCTACGACAATATTTAAGAAAACGCTTTGAGCAAAGCGCAAAGAAAATCATTAGAAAATGGTGAGCAATTTGAAACCGGAATGCTCCTTTTCTTCATGGTATCCAATATTTGAAAAGGTTTCTTTGAAAGCCACGATTCTTCGTATTCCTGACGAAATTTTGAAGTATTTGGAGCATGACGCATTTGTTCTGCCCGTAGAAGCGACACAAAAATTACCAGAGAATTCCGAGTGGGCCGATGGATCACTGGTGACTGGTGAGGAAAAGGTTAGTTTTATAATTTTTTTATAGTCGCAAACATGTGCATTATAATAGAATTCTAGAATAACTATATAAAACTGTTTTTAACGTTATAGGAAGCAGAGTATCAACCAACGTTTCCGGAATTCAGTAAAAAAATACAAGATGTGTTAGATGAATATGATGCAGTATTTATCAAAACCAACTGGAGCTCACCTATGGTAAAACATCTTTTTGTTGCAGTGCCACACACATGCAACAATATAATTTATATATCTATTTGTATACAATTATTGTGCAGGATGCAACATGGGTTGCACCAACAAAGACTCTCCGATGCAAAACATTAGAAGAAATCTATTTACTATTGAAAAGCTCCGATAGAATTGCCAAGGATTTGACCACGGTGAAAATCTTAAGAGAAAATGAAAATTCTTTGAAATCTTGTCTAGTATTGAAACAATGGCGAGATATAAATCCTTTCACAGAATTTCGCTGCTTTGTTATGAACAATAAGCTTATTGGTAATTCATCAACTCGATTTTATTTTTCTTGAACTACTAAATTTTATTTAATATAATCAGTTGCCTCCGTTTTTTCTGTCTGCTGTTACAAAGTTCAACTTTTGTGATAATAAATTGCGTCTTATGCAGCTATAAGTCAGAGGGATATATCGCAATACCACAGTTCCAATGAGTCAGAAAAATATAGTATACAGACAGACATCAAGAGCTTGTTTTTGGAATACATCAAAGGCAGATTTCCGTTAAGTAATTGTAAGCATTGTGCTAAAGATCAAGTGATTGTAGTGTATTTGTATGATTGTATTTAGTTGTGGAGTTTGTTTCTTGCAGATTCCTTCGATGTTGTGCGACATAAAAAAGACAGAGTGAAGATCGTCGATTTTGGCCCGATAGACGAGTTGTCCACGAAAGATACGCTCTTCACGTATGAGGAATTACAAAATCATATCGATGAAACGCCCGAGTTTCGATTTATTGCGGAGGAAATCGGCATTCAACCGAAGCCCCTTACGCACGTCTGCGTTCCGCAAGAGATCAGCGAATTCCTTCAGTCGGGCGATAACGTCTCATTGTTGGACGCTATTCAAAGAGTACGTTTTTTCAATTTGTTAGAGAAATACACTTGCAAAAGTTTTTTTGTTTTATGGCAAATTGATATTCTGTTTTCTTGTTTTTTTTTGCAGGAGGTGGAAAGTCAACGGAAAGAGCATGAGAAAGAAAATGCCGACGGTTTAGAAAGTACGTGATGTATATACAACGATAATAAACAGTTTTTCTTACATATGAACAGTCGGTTATAACTTTGTTACATATACAAGGAATGCGGAACTTAGAGAGAAGAGAAATGTAAGTTTTCTCGATTACACATTATACCTTTCTCAAGGAGAAACGAGACTAAGATCTAAACTGTACGAATTAGTAAATATATGTATACGATTATACACAACAAATGGATTCCCTACTTGTTCACTTCTATATATTACATTTTAGCCCGTTTAAGTCCTAAGCTTTGAGATCATTCGGTTACATTAGTGCTAAAAGAAACGATCGAACTTGCTCGAATTATTTTCAGAACGTCTGCTGCACAGTTTCTCTATTTTGTTACGACGTACGTTACAAGAGATTCTAAGTTTACCTGTATGCAACATAGACCATAATTTGTTCAGTTAACTTAAACTCGATTACTCTCTTACTCACGCCTTGGAACGCGACGCATTTGTGTTTCTGTGTGTATATGTGTGTATGTTAATGAATGTACACCGACAAAATGTTTAAATACAGAACTTTCACTTTTATTCTGCCAAGACCCTTCTTTCTATCATTACATTACATAAAACGATTAAAGGCTATCCTACCGCTTGAAAGAATTATCATAATATTGCAATATTTTTCGAGCCATCGGCCTTTTTTTTTTTTTTTTAACCGAGCGACGTCCCTTATATAGAAAATATGTCTTGTGTTTATATACAATATGCAATCCTTAATACTTCAGTTTTGAAAAAGGATTCCCGATATATGTATCTCCGGACAAGTTAACACGCTGTACAGTCATATCCACGGAGTATTTTCATAGCTTTCTTTCTTTCTCTCTCTCTCTCTCTCTCCCTTTTCTTCCCCTTCGTCTCTTCTTACTTCACAGTCTTCAGAAAAAACAAAATCCATAGGATCATCAGACAACACTACTGCTGTGCGATTTTACAAGTTTTCCATTAGTGGACCGCGCGCCTCAGTTTCTAAGAGCCGAGCCTTGCTCTCGCAAGAAGATTTTGCAACTTTTCGCATCGCATCTCGCATTTTGCAAAATTCTATTAAGTCTTAAACATGAAAAATAAATAATGTTAAATACTAATAATATTGAACTTTTCGTATATAATGTTAATTTCACGTAAATGTAACTGCAACAGTAATGCAAAGATTACATAGCTCTTATATAACTAAACTAAAATCATATGTACATTCACATAAGAATTAGTACAACAAAATAATTTTTCTCTATAGTGTTAAAAAATTATATACATAAGAAAAAAGTTAAAAAAAAAAAACCAACTTTTAAAACATACTTACGAAATAAAAAGTATTTTATAAGTACTGGACAGAGACAAGCATTATTTCTAAATTTTATATAACATTAAAATAAATAATGCTATATGCGCTCTTCTATCATGTATCTTTTTATCATTTATAAAAATTAATTATGCTACTACTTGTTAAAAAAAAAAAAAGACATATCGGTTGCACATTTGCACTAAATATCGACTGTTTAAGCTTAATCATTTTTTTCTATCTTAAGCCTTTGGGATTATAATAAACCAAAGCTTATATTATTATTAAAATATTACGTGCAATACGATGAAAAAAGTTGCGAGATCGATTCGCGAAACAAAGCCCTATTTACAGAGCGTCCCTTTTTCTTACGAATAAAATATGGATTATTTCGTCGCTGCTTCGTTACACAGAAAAATCTTTCCACTTTTTTAGTTGCGATTGCAATTTGTGCATCAGTTCCTAATATATATACGCAAATCTCAGTCAAATCGGCTGGATTTTATCTGAAAGGTCAAGCATCCCTTTGTGTGACAAGTTCTATAAAAACTTCAAAGATTCTTTCTCTAAACAAAAAGATGGCAACAATTACTTGTAGCACAAAGACAGACAAAATACTTTTAAATTCACTTAAAATAATTTATATGTATACAATATTACATAATATTTATATATATATTAAATAAATAATATATATTATATAAATATACATAATATACTATATAATATATATTATACATTTTTTTATTCATGTTATATAATATACAATTGATACGATTAACTAGAATGGAGCGCTTGGTTCCTTCCATATAAAAACCTTTCAGTTTCATAACAGATTTCGGACATGCGTACCCTTTCTTGCAAAGGGGATCGTCCTTGCGCAGCGCGTCGCTTTTGAAAGAGACACTTGGTACAATTGTTTTTTCTTACAGTGCGTATGTATAGCAGTGTGTGTACCATCTAAGAATGTTCCCTTCGCAAAATGTGTTTTTTCTTCCCTCTCTCTCTCTATTTTATTTTATTGTAGTATGTACACAGAAGCACTTCTTTCTTTTCGCATCTTCAGAGATAACTGTACCTGATCTGTGTCTGTCTGCTCGTTATCAATTTTGCTTCGCGTTTCTCAAAATGTGCACTCGTCCCCTAGGTCTCTTGGCTTACACACTCTGATCGCTCATTATTTCTTTATTTGTGCTAAACGACATTAGTAGCTTAACAAATGTACGTTTTGCAGTATACGACCACTTGCTCGCAGAGTCTTTTTCCTCCGGTATCTCGCTCATTTTCTTCCGCTCGTGTTTATTATTCGCTCGCATTTACTTTTACCCTTCTTCACTCTTACCATAACATCGCTCGTTTCAATGATATCAAAGTGACGTACTAATTATTTCACGCACACACACTCTCTCTCCCTCTCTCTCACTTGTTTTTTTTTTGTTTTTTTTTTTTTATTTTTTATTTATTTCTCTTTCGCATTCTCTTTCACTCTCTTTCACTCGCTCGCACGTTTTCTCTCGAATACTGGTAGAGTGTTGAGTGACAAAAACAGTAGTCTTAACAAACATACGATACAAAAACTCTTAAGTTAATCGCTTAACGGCCAGTATAAAGCGGGTTATTTATTTTACCATTTTTTTCCTCTCTTTCTTTCTCTCCCTCTGTCTCATTTCCTTCTTTCTTAAGTACCTGAAAAATCTAGCTTTGGAAAATCTTGTCTCTCAATCTTCAAAAGTTGAGATCTGGAACCGGTGAGATCTTGGTGAAATTTTTCAGTAACGCGACCTGACCTCTCATTCAGGTTCTTAATGAGTCAATAGTCTCTTCAATTGGCGGATCTTCATCACGCATCGGAGAAATCACCAAAATCGCACCGATTTTGATTCTCACTTCTCAAACGCAATTCTTAATATTTCCCTCTTCTCTTTTTTCTTTTTCTCTCTTTCTGTCTCCCGCTCCATCCCTCAGAAAAGTCCGTCTCGAACTTTTTGCCTTAACGACGAAGACTACACATCCTTCTATGATAAATGCGATTGGTACGACTAAATTGAGTGGCGAAAGGCCAGACTATCACCGACGAATCGTGTGGCACACCCGCGGCGTGCGCGCGAGCTAAAAGTTTATCTCTCCTTCATGACGTCCCATTCAAAAAATACGCATCTTTATTGTAGTGCGAGACGTTTGCTCGAAATTTTATACACGCGAAAACACTTTGCTCTCACCGACAATCTTCTCGCATTTCCTTCTGCCGTCTCTTTTTCTCTTTTACAGCTTTTCTCTCCCCCTCCCCCTATCTTTCTCTCTAATATATACAGGAAGATAGAACACGTCTCTCTTTCTTTACTTTTAGCACGGGAATAAATAGACTGACTTCTCTCTCTCTCTCTCTATCTCCCTCTCTCTTTCTCTCTCTCTACTCACTTTATACAAATAGCTTTAGTGAAAACGCGCGAGTCTTTCTTTCCTTAAGACACACTCATGGTAAAACAAAGAAACAATTTAAAAGAAATCGTGGAAGAAAACGACGCCACATTATCGTAAATGTATATTTAAATGGTTCTTCTGGAAAAATAACATTATCGTATTTCAGCGAATTACAGAAGGATTCGGATAATGTCCACGGATTTTTAACAGTTTGTTAGAAAATTAAATTGTCAATTATACATTTTTTTCTGTCGGGAAATATATGTAAGTATGATTGTGCGATAATTAAATAAATGAAATAACATATAATCGATCTACGTTTTGCTTTACAACGCAAATAACTCCATAAAAACATAATTTTAAATTGCTTAGACAGTTTAAAAAGTACGATTTACAAATGAACAGGACAAACAACTCAAATACATATTGTAGCTTTACTTTAAGCTATACGAAACAAATATTATATTGCTGCAGTAACAATGATAGATATTTTACAAAACTGTTTTTTTAAAACTACTTCTGCAGTCTTCAATACGGCGCATTAACATAAATATTGCTTAACATATTTTTTCCATATATTAACTTTTGAATTATATTAGTTTTTCGCTCGAATTTTCTCTTTTTTTTCTCTTTCCTAAAACTTTACTGTTTTTTTATTCATGTTTCTTCAGAAGTTCTAGCAATTTGAATTTATATAAATAATCGCTCAAAATAAATTTAATCGAAATTATAAATTTAAAACTGAAAATTAATTATTTTCCTTTTACTTGCCTAATTCGTATATAAATGTTTGCGTCACGAAATCAAAGAAGTTCATCAGGATGATTTGTCAGATATTGAAATTTTTACGCTCTGTTGCGAGAGATAAATTTACGCGTGATAATTGAGATAAACTAGAAAAACACCAAGCGCACGAGGTAGGTATCTATTGCTCGTTCTTTAACTGAATGTAAAACCGAAGTAAATGTGAAAATTCGCGATAGTTACATTTGTAGCGAAACGATTAATCACATATGTCTCACAGAAAAAAAAAGTGTAATTATTTCATTCACTTATTGGCGTACGTGTAGAATGTGTAAATCAGAAAGAAATAATATATAAAAAAACTTATTTTAATTATAAAAAACTGCAAATTACTATTATATATCAAATATTACTTACATAACAGTGTTTTAAAGTTAAAGATGCAAAATGCAAAAATAATCAATCAAAGTAGCAAATAGAATATCAATAATGAAGATTTTTTTCTTTTGATCTTTGCTTAGTGCCACAAGTAATCAGTTATATCTTTTTCTTTTAAATGTGTATATATCAACAGAGCGCATAATTCATTTTATATTTTTAATATAGCATCATGTTATAAAGTTCCTTGTTTAATTCTATTAACATGTATGATTACCGAAAAAAAAAAACATTTGTAGAAAAATAAGAGAAAACTAAATCCTATGAAAAAGAATTAAAAAAAAAAGAATCAACAAATTGATTTAATAATTGATATAATTGATTTACACATTCTACGCGCTTACTCGCCTCTCATACATCAATTCATTACTTGACGAAGCCTTCACTTTGGTTCATATCACGTAATGAAACACTATTCACAGGAACACGGTTACACACTTGGATTACCTGAAGCTACTGATTTGTTTCTTACATAACATCGAAAGAGAACAGAAAAAAGAGAGAAAGAACAAATCTCGAGTTTTTTTATATGTATGTATATATGTATATAAATATATATATATAAATATATACGTATATATATACGTATATATATGTATAATATGTATTGTTTAATTATATGTATATATGTATATATTATATCGCGCGCGCCGGGTAAAAATTTGGAATGGATATTAGCGCCCGACGACGTTCATTACATCATAATTCATACAACGAAATATGTATTTGAGGATGAATTTCTCACTCTCTCGCGCAGCCTATCCCGTTCTCACACAATTCTTTTACATTGTTATACAGAGGTTCAAAGTCCGTAGTAAAATTCTGCAGTCACTCTCACACATCTCACAACAGCACATGGAAATACGATATAAATTCTGTACTCATCTGAAACAAAGTGAAGCATTTTTGTACTAAAGTGCAGCGATATATGTATATATATATATATGTATATTATATTATACTTTTTTTTATATAATGAATTATCTACGCAAATGTACAATTGTGGATTTTTACATGCACCATGACAAGGTATGGTCGGGCCGTACAACAGATAGCTATTAGAATAATCCGTAGAACGTGCTTATTGCCACTCTGTCTTGTTTCTTTCTTAATATGTCTCTTATGTATGCAGATGTGTGTTTCCCCCTCACTTTTTCGTGGGAGGATCGTCTGAAGTGAATATGCCGAGAATTCACAGCAACAATTGTTTCTTTTCTTTTCTCTTACAAAGTTAGAATTATTATATGTATAGATACAGAGATATAAGCATTACACGAAAGGCAAAGACGATGCATTCCAAAGAGACTGCACACATCCCCGTTCACTATATCCTAAATTTTTTTCTCAAAGAGGATTTCTATTATTATTTGTCTATTCAGTCTGACCACACCATGTTACAACGTGGAATATCTCTTCAGCACAATATACACGTATATATTATGCTGGTAAGTTGAATTATATAAATTCAGGCTCTCTTCTCTTTAACTCTGCGAGGGATCTTTTTATCAATGATCGTTAATTGTGGTTTTGCTTATTTCTGTTATTTGTTTATCTTAATATGCTCTCTCGCTCTCTCTCTCTCTCTCTCTCACCCGACTGTTACTCGCTGCAAAATCTTATCGACTTGACTAGAAGATTGCGTTTACTAAACGATTCTTAACAATTCAAAATCTAAGTTTGCCATTACATAAACGATCTGTACCTTACACAATCTAATATCGTAACACCTAATGGTAGAAGGATTGATGATCTACTACTGTGGTATCGACTCGAGAATTCTAATTAATAAACAGTACTCGCCTCTCTCTTGTACTCTCTCGTCGTCTCGTTTCTTAGCGCATACATTCACACATGTATCCATACGCATGTACACGCAAACACGCATATCAACGTGAAATGGATTATATATTTATTCGTCAGTATTTAAATTCACGAAGAATCTTTCTCTTTCTCTCTCTCTTTCTCTCTCTCTCTTTCTCTCCCTCTCGCTCGCTCGACTGAATCTGCGGTGGCGCAAGCGTTAAATGTTCCAACAGCTTTAAATCACGGAATTTCGCGTCCAAGCGCTTGTAGTTAATATTTACAATACCATCGCCCGCTACGGATCTTTCAATCGGTAATTAAGATCGTTTAAGATACTGTATGAATCGTATTCTGTTTCGATCGCACTGAAACGCCTGCGCCGCTTTGTCGCTTCGAAAGCCACGAAAGCGACTAATGATATAGTAACACATTGCGGTATTCGCGCGAGCGTTCGATTGCTAAGACTACCTTTTCTTGCCGGGTTGCTTTGATGGCGGACGCTTCTTCAGCTTGTGATCTGTCGACTTGACCGTCGTTGGCTTTTTCTTCAGTCGCTCCGGCGAACCGTTGCAGCACGTGCAGCCCTTTTTCACGTGACCGCGCAAACTGGACCTCCTGGCGCGACAATCCGCCGGTTCCAATGTCAGCATAGTATTCGTCTCATCTTCCGACGCTTCGGACACTTTGTCATTCGACATCACCATCGATTCCGTCGTGGGTATCGACTCGGCCGCGGTCTTCGGAATCCGTTTGGAAAGTGCTATCGTCGCAGCTTTATGATCGGCGCGATTCAACACCACTCTTGCGTTGACCAGCTTTTCTTTTCTTTTTACGTAAGTACAGTTACGATCGGAGGACAAGGATTTCAACGTTTGCACACTATCGTCCAGGCCATTACTTAATGCGACATTATCCTCTGTTTGGCTGCCTATCGACTCGCTGATGCTCGAGTCCTCATCGTCACTGCTGAACCTCATGCGCTCAGACATGGGACTATCCCACGTCATGTACGAATCCATGCGCACCTTGGATGACGGCATGCGCTTCTTGTTGGTGTACGTGTATTTGTTGTGCGTGGACAGAAGCGGTCCAGCTACGCCCAGCGGAGACAATGGCGACGATATTGTATGATGATCTACAGCATTGCTGCTCAAGAGAGTCAGGCTCTCGTCTCCTGAACTGATCATTGAGGCATTATTGACGTTAATAGTGGGCGGCAGCGATTCCGAGTCTAAATCGATGTCCAGTTTTATGTTGCATGGTATACTGGACGCGCTGCTAGGCGTACCTTCTTTCGAACCACTTCTCGACGCCAGCTTGACACGATGACCCATATCCTTCGATGAGTCGTTTTCTAATGAGACAAGATTTGTTGGTGACAACCTGGACATATCGGAATTGCTGTTTGATGCTTCGTCTTGGCTCAGACTGTCCAGAGTCAATCGCATGTGTTTCGACGGAGTATCAAATTCTTTCTCTCGCTTTCCTCTCTTTAACGAGTCCTTCAAAACTCTCGTGCGCTGGCTTGTACTCTTCTTGCGTTCGGTGGTCTTGAAATCGCTCGTAGGACTGGCGTCTCTGCTACCACTTGACGAATCCAATGATCGAAAGTACGTACTGTTGTACGATTTCATGCCTAAAGGCTGGCTACAGGATGCATCCTGCGAGGATTGATCGAACGATGGCGAATGATTCGTGTCAAATAGTAGATCCGCCTCGGGAAACAGATCGCTAGTGCTTGGCTCGTCGATTCCCAAGTTTTCGCACTCTTCCGACAAGCTTTTCTGCATCTTGAGCTCACGCTCATACGCCGCGGCTTTCTTCTCCGCTCTTTGCTGCTGTATCAGCTCGCGCTCCAATTTGGGAATCAACTGCGACTTCATCAGGCTCAGATGATTGACAAAGTACTTTTTGTTCGATTGGAAGGTCTGCCCGCTCGTCATGTCGATGCTTTGGTTCTTGATCTGTAGCACGCTCTCCGAATTGTCACTGTCCCTGAAATTAATCGTGAGCATTTAATTCTGGAAATAATTATGTTCAATCAAGACTCTTTAATAGCACACTCGAACTTTTAACAGTTACCTAGAATACGCTTTTAAGGAATCATCGCTCAGCGTGTTTATCGATGTAGGAACATATCTCCATGGTGTGTCAGGCGAAATCTTGCCTTCCGAATCCCAGGCTTCCTGCAAGCGTGCATTTTCATACAACAGCCCGTTCCCAATCTTGCAAGTTCCATCAAGCGTCTCAGTAGACGGTTGCATAGCTGACTCTTGACTGTCCGAACTGCTTGGTCCTCCAGTCACCAAGAACTGCGCCGTGCTATCAATGACGCTCGACTGCTTGTTCGAAGTAATAGAAGATAAAGACTCTGTAAAAAAAAAAAAAACATGTAAATAGAGAGTTAGTGTTGCACGTTTTACATATGCAGGAATGTAAAAATAATATTTTACGTAATAATATTTTACATAATAATAATATATGTATTAACAAAATAGTAATGAAATCTGCAAGCAAAATGTGAGACATTTCTATTACATGTTCTTACCAATTTTTGTATTGCTCTGTAACGACGTAGCAATATTCGTGGTAATCAGAGTCCTCGGCGACATGTCTTCCTGTATGCCGGTGGTGTCGTCGAATTTCCTCTTCACCATCTTCGGAGAAATGATCTTGGTACCAGATGTTATTTCGGTGGACGCTTCCTTCGTATCTTTTTGCTGTTGCTGAGCAGCGTCGTTCATCATAGCGTTCACATCGGTCTGCGAAGCAAACGCTAGCGCAATCGTGGCGCCCGATTGTATGGACACTGACTTCTCCGTGTGAATCTGACTATCTTGAGACGATTTCTTCTCCGTTATAGCCGGCGTAATGCAAACCATATTGTCCGTTTTCAAGTTGGTTGACGACAGTTTGTGTATATTCGAATTGAAGAGTCTTGTTGTGTTTTGCAGCGCGGGATTGCTAGTGATGACGCCACATATCTGCTGACCGTCACATATCTCGTTGATGTTCCGAGCTTCTATTAGGCTAACGGTAGAGTTGCTCTTGTTTACAACGATAGCCGTGTTCGTCGTCGCTGATTCGACGTTGCTGCTGCCGCAGTTGCTGGCTACGGCATCGTTCTTCAAAGTTATATCACTAATCACAATGGGTTTGTTCTGCGTCGCGGTTGTCACTGTCGATGTTTCCGCAGTGAACTGCGCACTTCCGGTCTGAGGGATTGACGCGTTCTGCGTGCTGGTCAGCGTCTGATTGTTGTTTGACAGCGTCTGCAGATTAGGTTGCACCTTCATTTGTTTCACCGGTTGCTGCGCGGAGATCAACTTGGTGTTCTGATTAAGGAAAGATTGTAGTACAAGAGTGTTGGAAACCGTGGCATTACCACCGGCGGTGCGCACGGTCGTCGGCATAGTTACCAGCTTCGACACGGCTCCGGATACGATAGTGAACTGCTGAGTACCTTTTACTAACGGCAATACAATGCTGGTCGGCATCAGCACAGATGTCCCGGTTACCTTGCTCGTAACCGAAGCAAGTGCCTCACTGACGGTTACGCCAGGTTGCAGCGCTTCCTGAACAATCAACGTACGTGGTTGACCCGTGCTGGAGTCCGTGAAAATAAGATTGCGCCGCTTCACGAACTCGACACCGTCGTTTGAGTCGCTCAGATTACGTACCTCGACTTCCGCGGCAACATTACTGGCGTTAACATTCACTGACGGCTCTTCCGGTGCAGAAAATCCGGCTGGACTATCTTGTACGTGTAGAACACCACTGGAAGAATCCTCGCTGCCCATAGTCCTGCCGAGATCTTCCATACTAGGACTCAGCTCGGAAGATTGCTGTCCCATTGACTTTTTGCTCGAGTTAGATTTTTTTCTTTTCGATGGCTGACTTGGATTAGTTGGCGGATTGGATCTTCTTCGAGGCGCCGGTTTGTTATTGAGATCCGGTGAGTTTCTTAGCTGCTCCGCGTACTCGTCGAGAATCGCGTAGATCCGCTGAGCAGTTTGTTCATCCTCCTGCGGCTTCTGTTGCGTTGGTTTTGGTACTGTAGGCGACGTCTTAGACGTATTAGTAGAACTGTTTTTAACCGTCTTAGGTGTCGACTTCTTTGCGCTGGTTTTGCCGCCTGGTGTAGCCGCCGTAGACGGTGGTGTTTTGCCGGTTGACGGGATCGGCGCCGGACCTGGCGTCACGCATGGGCTCGACGAGCTCTGCGACGTAACACTCAACGCCGGCGACGCAGCTGGTTGACAATAACTGGTGACCACTACCACCGGCGCTTTAGAATTAGCCACTACCTTGGCAGTAACGGTGCCACTGTTCGGATTCACATAGGCCAGAGAGATCTTCTGCGGGAATACAGTTTCTTGTTGAAATGTTCTGCCGGTATTGCCGTTGCTGGCGAACGGTTCGCTATTAGAGTTCGGTTGCGACATCATCAACTGTTGCGCTAAAGCACTGATAGATAATTGTTGTTGTTGTTTGGGCGCTTGCGGTGTCTGTTGCGGTGTGGTCTGCGTTTGCACGGCTGTCGTGGTCGCGCTGTTTGATTTATGGGCCTGCGGCTGAATGCTTCTTTCCTTAACTTGTTCCAACACACTTTCAAACTCTCGCAGCTGTTCCAATGTTGTCGAGCTCACTTGATTATTCACCTCGATCGGAGAACCAATTAGATTATCCGTTCTTACTGTCTGCTGCTGTTGTTGCGGCTGTTGTTGCGGCTGTTGTTGTTGCGGCTGTCGCGGTTGTTGTTGTTGTTGTTGTTGTTGTTGTTGTTGTTGCTGCTGCTGCTGTAATCTCGGCGTCAAGACAGCCTGGATGGCCTGTACATTATGTCTGATTGGTGCGCGAATAATATTCAGCTTAACTACTGGAGCTCTACCCGGTACCGAATTGGCATGCGATATGGCCGGTATGAGATTTATTGCCTGATTCGAATTATTGCCGGCTATCACTTTCTGCGTGTAGATGACACCGGTATTTGACGAACTGACGTTTTGCACGAGCTGCGTCAACGTCTGATTGGCGGTCTGCTGGTTCGGACTAACGGCAGTATTCGCCGGGCTGTTATTATTGGAGCTTGGCACGGCGTTAACCACCTGTCTTCCCGAAGATAATTGCAAATTGGGACCGATCGATTGCACATTAACAGTGGCGTTCAGCTGTTGTTGCTGCTGCGGTTGTTGCTGAGTGTTAGGCACAGACGTCTGTACCGCTTTCGACAGATTTGTTGTTACTTTTTGCGGAGACACCACCGCCACCGGTGGTGCTTGCTGGACTTCACCGAGCGGCGTATCTGTTACAGTGCCAGCGACGCCGCTCGCAACCGCATCCGTTGACAGAGTGTAAATCGATGTCTTGCGGAAAGCCTGCTGGAACTTCGGCAAAACTTGAGCGTTCTGAGTGGATTGCGGAGAGTTCTTCACGGTAGCGTCGGTTAATCGACTGTACGTATTTCTGTTAGACGGTGCACCACCAGTCACGTTGCTGGCACGTTGCTGCTGCGTCGTCTGTCGCACAAAGCTCGCACCGTTGTCCAAATTCTGCAAGCTCAATATGTTTCTCTGATTGGATGCGATCTGATTGGAATTAATCGACGCGATGTAACTGCTGCCTGGCTTGCAGATAACTTTTAATTGTTCCGCCGAAATGGGCGTCGTAACCACACCTCCTAGAGTTGTAGTAATTGTCGTCGTTGTCGCAGTAGTGATCACGGTCGTAGAGCAAGGTGACGAGGGTGACTTTTTCGGTGATTGATTATTTTGGCTGTTCATGCGTCGCATTTGCACCAATGTTCGCGCCGGACTGGATGTCTCGACGACAACACTGGAGTCAAGTTGGTGGTGCTGTACCACCGAGGTAGCGTTGTTAACAGTCATCGTCGTCGTTGGGATTGTCGAACCAATAGTCGGCGACGCGGCATCCGGCGGCTGATTGGCTTCTTCACCGATAGTGTCCGGGGTACCGAGATTCGAAGAGGACCTTGGAGGTGGTGTCTGGCCAGCTGGACTCAGACCAACGCCGCTATCGTGGCCGCCTGTTGACGATGGCGTGCCTGGCAGTTGTATACTGTTATTACCGCCGCTGCCACTCTGACTACTGGCTACGCTCGGAGTACGTGTTGGCCGCGGTGGCGTGTTGCCACTGATGTTGATCGTCGTCGGCGTGCCTGTGGCAGAGCTTGGACTCTGCGGCACGCCACTCCTGGAGAGTTGTACGACGTTCACAGTGGAACGTTGCCGCGGTGGAACCATCATGTCCAACGAGTTCAAACCCGGAACGTTCTTAGCTAGTATATCGGAATGTCTCATGTCAGCTAGAATATCGAACTTGGTCTTACCCAAGTTGGATTTGACAGAGCCGAGATGGCTGTGACGATGATTATGACGATTGCGGTGACTGTTGACCACGGAACAGTCCAGATCCTTTTTGCCACCAGCGCCGTTGCTCTTCCCGCTTGTAACGCGCTCTTTTTGCTTCTTCTGATACGTTATTACGCTCTTGTTTGGCGAAAACGGCATTGTTTTTTGTATATTAATCAGTTCGCTGGTAATATCGCCGCTGCTTAGCATTTGTTGCGGCTTCTTGACGCGGTTTGCCAGCTTGCGATCGATTTCGTCCGTGCGCGTTAGCACTATTCTCGGATTCAGATTGAGCGCATTTAGATTTAGGTTTAGATTCGGTATATATTTGGCAATCTCGTTCGTTGCTTGTTGCTCCGCATCTGCCCGACTGCCGTTGTTAGTGCTCTTCTTTTTGTTCAACAAATTTTTCTTCAGAGTTTGTGAATTCTGCTTCCTGTACATCCTGAGATTCTTAAGCACAGTCGGATCGCTCCGTCTTATTAGTAATGGAGCCGCAGCTGTGTAAGCCGAGCCTTTGATCGTCTCCCGTTTGTTCTCGTCCAAATCCGGAGGAAAGAGCGTGATAAAATCGTTGCTGCTCGCATCGGATCCACTGGCGTCCCCGTGGGCATTTAAATGCCCCGTATCTTCACCTACAAGCATCTGGAAATGCGACACAGAGTCGACAGTGAGCTTCGACGCTTTTGGTCGTTTCTTGCTGGATTCTTTACCGCTTGATTTGTTGGATTTTTTCTTGATTTCCAACCGACACCCGTCGCTACCCAAACTATCGGTTTGACTGTCCTGAGTGTTGCTATCGCTGTCCGACACCGAACTGATTCTATTTCTAAAGTGCTTTGGTTTCGGTTCGGCGCTGTCGTAGTCGCTCTCGGACGATTCTAACCGATGGATTTTACGTGCGCGGGCACTGCGCCGCACGCGCAACACACTGCCGCTATCACTGTCAGTCGTGGTGTCGTCTAAACTACGGCGAGCGGATAAGCGCTTGTAGCCAGCTGCCGGTTGAAAACTGCCGAATTGCTCCGAACTATCAGACGGCATATCCGCCCATTGTTCATAGCCTTTCTCGATGCCAAAAAATACATCCTTGGTGTCATCGTCTGATGGCCAGTCCTTAAACTGCGAGTAGTCAATGTTCAGGTACTTGAGCTCCTTGTTTGTATTGCGCATTTCTTCAGCGTTTTCCAGATATCGCTCGCACAGATTCTTTAATTCCTTCCAGTCCAATACCCAGCTGAGCATATGGTACCGTGGACTGCTTAATACTACAGCCAGATCGTCACACAGTTGCGGCGACAGACCCAGTTTCTCGCCGTCCAGTATTTGACTGGGCACCGTTTTCTCATCGTAATTGGCCGAGCCTGTCACTGCATCGCCTTTGATTAGAATCAGCGCGTCTAACGTTCTCTCTACATTGCTGCCAGTCGTGTTAGCATCATCCAATTGCGATTTATCGTCATTCATTTGATTACTGTTAGTAAACTCGCTGCAATTGAAGAGTTTGTCGAGCGACTGATCGTGACTCGTATGTAACGAACATCTGTCGTTTGCCGACTTCGTCATGTCAGGTTTCCTCGTCAGCAAGCTCTTTAGCAATTGATTCGTTCGTTCGAACGTCGCTTTTGACATCTGAGAATTTTGCTCTTTGTTTTCTGCGGTCGAATTTTCTTGTGACTCTAATCGTATCTCTGAAATTGTGAAACTCGGAGCTAAAGACGTGCTATTGGGAATCTCTTTCGTTTTAGTTTCGGTCTCCGTTTTAACACAAATCTCGGTTTCTACCTCGATCTCCGTTTTAACATCACCTTGCACCAAAGACGTCTCAGCAATGATATCATCTTTTATTATCTCGGTTTTAACATCACTCTCTTCCATTTTGATGTCAGTATTCGCCTCAATTTCAGTTTTCACATCAGCCTCGGTTTTCACTGTCGACATGAGAAGATGATCACCTTCTTTCCTAACCTCTTTTGTAGGCTCTTCCTTAATAGGCGTCTCTTTCTTAATAATTGTCTCCTCCTCGATAGTTGGCTTCAACACTTCTTCCTTGACAGATAACTCTTTTTGCAAAGTGTCATCTTCCTTCGTCTTCTTACTCGCTTCTTCATTTTTCAGAGACTCTTCCTTGATAATATTTTCTTCCTCCTGCAAAACATCATTCTCTTTCGCTTTCCCGCACGCTATCGCCAATTCTTTTATTCTGTCGTAACAGGCTCTGGTGGGATGTAACGAGAATGCTGTCAGTACGCACTCTCGCGCGATGCCTACATTGGTGTCCACTACATCCGCTAATTTGAGGAACTGCACACTCAGACGTTTGGCGGTCTCGCGCACCTTGTCCTTATCCGACTTCGCTTTCTGACTTTCTAGTTCGTTCATGTCCGTCGTCAGCGCTCTAATGTACAATTCGATTACCAAAGGTTTCACGCTCTCACCGAACTGTAATTAAAAAGAATGTCACATTTTAACCGTAACTGTAACTGACAAAAAAATGTCTCATTAATCGTAATTGAAAAGAATTAAAACAAAAAGTAAATGCTACAATTTGTTTTTTATTTAATTTTCTAGTTTTTATTAACTCTTAACATTTTTTAATTCTGTTTTTATGCTTTTATTTTATTTCAGTAGTTTTACTATGGAACAAAAGATATTTTTATTTTTTACAAACATTGTTTAAAACTTCAAGTTTTTAATATTAAAATGTCCACTCACATGTTTCGCAAGTACTGCGCAAAAGATATAAATATGTTGAGCACTTTCCGCGGGTTCGATTAATTTCCTAATCATGCCGGGTAGAGTGAGCGCGACATCCTTCAATTTTGAGTGCAACATCGCCCAAGAATTCAGGATCTGCTCCAAAATGTTCGCGCCGGTTTCCGATACCGGTCGAACCATGCCGGCTGTAACGAGATACTGCGCGACCAATTCCGCAGCCTTTATCGAATTTCTCCAAACACGCGCCGTACCATACTTCGTTGGCTTCTCACCGCTGAGCCTTTGGACCAATTCAAGCCCATCGTTGAGGTCCATTAATTTTAGCTGTAACAAAGCGCAGTTATGAATTCCAAACGCGGCTATTCAATTGCGGAACACGCTTTTGCACACAGTCACACAGAGAAATAACTAATCAATCCTTCAAACTCAATTTTGCTTGCTCAAGAAATTTAAAAACTTTCTACAAGAGGGAATGTTATTTTTTTTCTAAATCTCTCGCTTTCGGCGTGTGTACGTCTGAATAAATCTTGGCAAATTAAATAAGTAGGTCGACGTGAGTCATAACGAAGTAATTTGCTATTTTCGATGACATTTCTAGAACACATTGGAAGCAGTAATACTGCTTTTTCGATTTAAAGTAATCCGAGTGTCTCATTTACAATAAGCAGATTTGTCGCTTTAATCACGTATTTGTGAGCGAACGAGCGCGCGAATATACTCGCACGATTTAGATGTAATCCGATATTTCGTCGATCGATACTTACTTGAGCGAAAATATCTTGCGTGCGTTTCAATTTGTACAGGAGGACAATATACACGTCAATCATGTAGTGGACGTGATGAGACTCCGAGAGCGACCGCAGCTGATCGCTTCTTCTGAGGGAGCGTACACACGCAGCGGCGAGGTTCACCGCTATGTCCTCGCAGCGGTCCTCGCAGAGTATCTTCAGTCTCATTGTCAGCAGCTCGCCTTTCTCCGAACAACAGAATTCTGAAAACACAACACGCGTTACTCTAGCAGAGGTGTCGTTTCACAAGAAGGAATCTTTCTTTACGATATCGTCTCAGTGTAATATACAGTGTAGAGCAGTTTTCTCCTTTATTCTTCTTCTGTGTTATTGAGAATTTGAGGACAGCTGAACTAAGTTGAAGACAAGTTAAAGAAGCACAATTGATCAAATAAAACAATCTTGTTATCAATCCAGAACAATTAAGGGTTAATGCGTGAAAGACAATCGTATCGTGTATAAACTCACCATGCCATATGTCTACATGTTATGACTCATCACATGAATGTGTCTCACATATACAGCTTATATACGGATATTCTAGATATTTATTAATATTACATCATACATTTTTTAAATAGGTTTTTTTGTAAGTTTAAAATTTCTTCAAACAGCAAGAAAACATTTGACACTACTTGAAAAAAATTTACTTAAAAAATACAGTGATTATTTAATTGATTTTCTCAATAATAGAAAGCATTAACTTTTCGTTTCCTGGAAAGCCAACATTTGTATCTCTAATTCGAAGTTAGATCGTCATATCGAAGTGGCACTACTAACAACGTTTTTCGTCTTACCCTCTTCATGTTCGGAATCCGGTTGGCCGTTGAGTATACTTTCGAGGACAGGATGCGTCCATGGTCCATTGTTCGCCAAAGCCAGCAGAGTAGCACACCTGGATGCGGCGGGGTGTTGCACTTGCAGCTGAGACGAACACTCCAGCGTGGCCGAACACTTCTGCAGCGTGTGTGAGAAGTGCGTTTTGGCAGCGGGTGGCAACTTTGGCCATTCCCCGCGCAATATCAGTGTCAACGTGTGTCTGCACAAAACGGGAGAACCACAAACGTGAGCGAGTGTTTCCGCGATGCGGAAAGAACGACGATAGCGCATGTGTTTTCGATAGCGCGAACTTGTTTTCCTGTGCCGTGTGTGTTTGCGACACACATCAAAGTGTGCGCTTTGCCAAGACCGAATATTACGAAGAAGAAACAATCAGTCATTCAAAGCAAAAAAAAAAAACAATCTGATCTTAATTTTACAATTTCTTAAAGAGAGAGATATGACATTTTGTAAGAATATTTCTCTAAAAACTTAAAAATTTCAAGCAAAACAAAAATATAATAAATATAAAAGAAAGAGCTTGAAGAGTCAAAAACTTAAATAAAACATCCTGTTTGCTCCAGAACGCTCCTTATATTCAATTAGAAAACAAGAGTTCCGCGTTATTTATTCGTGCCTATATGAGGTTTAATTAACCCGCCAAAAACAATACCGAGCAGGCTCGTTAATTAGACTCCCAGTAAGAGTGTGAGAGAGAGAATAAGAGAGAGAGACACCACTGAAAATTTTACGAAGAATAATGTTCTCTCACACGTTCACTCTCCCTTTTGGACCACCCTGTAGCTGCAGGGTGCCTCGGTTGTATACCCGTCACGTTAACGTGAATTTGCGTCGCATTGCTATTCAAAATTCCGGGATCGTTTGTATGACGGCGCTACATATGTGCAGATTCATTACTCTCGGTGCTGTCTCGGTCTCTCTTCCCCTCCACATCTCTCCATACTCTCTTTCACCCTCATACACTCTCCCCGTCTCTATATCTCTCTTTTTCCCTCCCGTCACGTTCATCTGCGTAGAATGACGCTGTTACATCGAAACTCGTTTCGCAGTACTTTTTTTGTCGAAAAAGCTCCGACTAGAGTAGCAGAAAAAAAGTCGAGTGTACATGTTACGCATTAAATGGGTCATGTACACACGCGGATGTATCTTATAAAAGTCGGAAAATGAGATAAAATAATAATTAACACAATTAAACAAATTACACTCAACTTTTATAACGCGCTATGAGTTTCACAAAATACAAGAGAACAACGTAATATTGTAATTTTAAACATTACTTGCACAAGGCAAAACGAATTAGTTAATTAGTTTCTAAAAAAAAAAATATTTTGAATTTGTTCAACAATTGCACGCGAGTAAAAATATATTTTTACTTACTCTAATAAAAAGTATTCTTTATTTAAGTTTTTTCTATATCGCTTTGTTTTTCATAAAAATATGGATTTATAAGATTTGTGAAATAAACATTAAAAATTAGAATTTATAGATCCAGACTTTGTTTTGACGACAATGTAAACAAGAATTGCTAGCCTCAAACGGTCAGTTTCTAAGCATTCCATGTAAATTTATGCGAAGCAAGTTTTTTTCTAACAAAAGATGGTTATATATAAACGTAAATACAATGAAACGTGTAACCTACCTGTGAGCCCATTCTATGAGCGACTGGATGACCTCGGACGGCGCCCTAGGAATATAATTGGTGACATTCTCCCAGGCTGCCAGGAGTGCAGTCACCTTGTCGAGGTACCTCTTCTTGGTGTCACTCAACGTTACCTCGAGCCCCTGCGAAGCGACAGAACCGCTCGATTAATAGGAATCAGATCAGAACATGGAAAAGCAAAGAAACGATCACTAGTGACATTACAGTGTTTTTACTGAATCCTTCATATACATTTCTTTTAATTATTCACTAAAAACTTCAATAAATCCCAATCGTTTTATTTTCATATTTTAAGGACAAAATTAGGAACAAAAAAAAAAAAAAAAAAAAAAAAAAAAAAAAAAAAAAAAAAAAAAAGAATATACAGTAATATATTGTTTATGCGTGATAAATTAAATGTTTTTATGTTTTTATAGTTTTATTACATCATAATAATGACTCTATTTTTCTGAATGTGAGCAGACGATGTTTCATTATTGAAAATGTTTTTATGTATTGTTTTATATCTATATTCTTTGATGGTTTGTCCATTGCAGAATGAGCAATCTCCATAATGAATTTACGATTCATTCTGTCTATACGTGGAATAATAATGTTCCCATTATGAATTCAAGAGAGTTGAAAGACAATTTATCACACAAATATTTTATTAATGCATATGTGTGCTGCAACAGTTTTTCGTCAATTTTCTCCAAAAAAGCAAATTTCATCTGAAACTTGCTGACTTTGAAATGACACGCTTTATTAGTGAAACTGTAATATAGATAGTCACCTGAAATTCTAATAAGAAAATGTTCATTGCGCTTTGTTTGACAATGATATGGCCAGCCAAATAAAAGACGTTCAGCTTTCTAAATGTGAAATTAACAGTTAAAAATAGGGGAGAAGTACAGCGTGTCTTCGTAACTTCAACTGTTAGATTTTCGACAAATTGTTGTCGAATAAGGCTTTCCACTAGTGCATTTTCAATTCATCTAGACACTTTTTCACAATAATTCACATTTTGCACAAACAGAAAGGTTTAGAATATGTTTGGTATGTACTTCGAATTCTTTGGTACAAAGCGTTGCAAACAAGAGTTAACAAGGTTAGAAAATCATTCAATCTGTCATTTCAAGCAAACGCAACGATACGGGCATGCGCAGTGGTCACATCAAACGCGCATGTTGCTACACAAATTCTGACCAAGCGACAGATTTTCTAACCTTTAAAACACCTTTTTTTTAACCTTTAAAACCTCGTGGACTACTGATATGGGTCTCTCAAACACACTCAAAAAGTGTACATCGGCGTTTCTAGTAAAAATTTATTTTTGTTTTTAACGCTTATATCTTCAAAACTTCGAGATTTTTTTATTAACGCAGAATTGTTCGAACTTTGGATTCAAAAAAACAAAATTGAAAAATATTTATTTTTTACGGAGATGTTTAATTTTAAAGTCGCGTGGATCTTACAGACCTAGTCAGTCCAACTAGGGGTCATTTCCGAGAGTCAGTCCACGAAGGGTTGAACAATAATATACGTAATAGTAAATTACCATGCAGGTGATTATCGTCTTTACTAAAGTTTTACATTTATTAAATTATCTACAAATATTTGTCTATCGAGAGTCTCTAATAATAGATAATCATTATGCTTCTATATAGAGTTATAAAAAGTAATTAAATGTACGCAACACACCCTTTAGGTTTTCTATATTTTTGTTCTTTTTCACTTTGTAATTTTCCTATTTCTATACTTGATAGATTAACAAAATGCGAATTTTAACATTCTCCGTGAATTATCCGTCGAGTTTTTACTAAAGATATTTTCACAACATTTTTACGAATCTTCGCGCCTTTTTCTATCAAATTCCATTTATTGAAAAAGACAATACATAATGGATTAATTTATTAAAACTTCTCGTTTGATCTTGTAATCCACACTAAAGTAAACACTCTGTCAAAATAAGCCGTAGTTATACAATACACGACATTGATGAATCGATTCGTATCGGGAAATCACGAAGAAGCACAATTCAAGAGATATAAATTTGGAAGAGATAGCCATGTCAAAAATTAGCACAATTCAGGAGATATAAATTTGGAAGAGAGCCATGTCAAACATTATTGCAAAGAGATAAAGAGCACATTAAATCTTCCGAAAAAAGACTAGGATATTGGAAATCACGACCCAGTATGTATATAAAATCCATGTTCCTCTAAGAGAAGCGATGTTTTTTAAAACCCGCGTGTGACACATCAGCATATTCGACAGTTTTACACCGACAAGATATGACGTGTTAAATAAAACAAAAACAAAAACAAAAACAAAAAAAAATATGACATTACGATCGCGTGAGGGAAGAATGACTTTTGAAGAAATTTATCCCGTGCGATTTCTTCGAGCACGTTACTTTTGCTCGAAAATGTTCGAAGGAAAGATTATTTCTCTGCCGCTTAAAATGTAAAGCGCAGAAAAAGGTTCGTCGAAATATAACAGAAACGTGAATTTCGAGAAATTGATGAACGAGAAAGTATCATAAAAAGTATCTCAACAATGGTACAAAAGGAGTTTCGGAGATTCGCGCACACAGCAATATACATATACTAATCTTTCCCAACAAGAAATATAAGAATCTACCGTGAAATCTCAAAGAGAATCGTTGTCGTGTGTGCGCATTCCAGATGCAAGATTTCGACGGCTCGTTGTTCGGTTTTTGAGATCGAAAGAGGTTCCATTCCATTTCGAGCGAGTTAAAAGAGAGAAGAGTCTGCCTTGCAGCATCTATAGTGTATATATACGTATTTCTTTTGGAAAACGCGGCTGCACGTAACAAGCATAATGACATTTATCCGCGGGACTTTGAAGTGACGTTCTCTCAGCAAACAATGTTTACCAAGGACCACGTAGTTTCCGTAGAGGATTGATAACGCGGTTAAAGCTGCGGGATTATTCGGGAATCGCATTATTCAAAGCAATTACCGGTGCGCGCGCCAAGATTTGCGCATTAAAATCGTACACGAAAAAGGGCGATTTTCGCAAACCGAATTGTGAAATAAATTACTCACAAATCTTCTTTATCGAGGACAAATTATGCGTGAAAATTGGCGGTTGGTTTTCGCGTACAATAATTTCACTTTCTCTCGCTTATTAAAAATTTTAAAAGGAATTTTTTTTCACAATTAATAAATTAAATTCCGTAACATTTTTTAAATAATAACATTTTCAATAAATCTGAATATCAAGTTTATAGCGTCTCACATTTTCCAATTAAAAACAATATTTTTCAGAAAAAAAAAAAGGGTTTGCCATCAGATTTATTGTCAAAAAAAATTTATTGTCAAAAAAATTTCAGCAAGAGATGCATGTGCGTCATGCCAGACAAATAGTGCGAAAAGAGTATACGCTTCGTTATCGGAATAGTCGAGATGTATTTCGGGACTCTGTGATATATACAACTCGTCTGCAGAATAAAAGCTCGTTCGGTATGTACAACCGCGTGAAACGCATCAGCAAGGAGATTTGTGCGAATCCGATGCACTACCGTAAACATATTAGACCGGATGGCACTCGGCAATAAACCGCAAATACCTCGGCGATCGGTACGAATTTGGCGTGGCGCTGACAAATCCGTCGAGTAAATGTCAATCCTGATTTCCATCGGTTCTTTTTAGTTAATCACCGCACTTCGGCGCATCCGTTCCCATGTATCGGGATAACGCAAAAAGAGAACGCAGTCAAAATTGCAATTTTTCTCGCGATAAAGCCGAAACAAGAAGCACATTAAAATTGACTATTTCCATTACTAACAGTTTTGCAGTGCTTTTTACGGCCTTCCATCGTTAAATTAATAAAGTGATAATCGATACAGATTGGAAGTCGCGCAGAAGAGCAGTCAATTAATTCAAATAATATCGATATAACGATATAACAATAGGATTTCTCTGTAATTGCTGTTAAATTGCGCGTTATGGAAATTTAGAAAAAGTTGCGTTATATTCGCACTCTCTCTTGCAAATCGTTATCGTCATCGGGCATGGAAAAGCTTTTTCCTTTGTCCGCAAATATTCCTATACTCACATATCTGAAAGGAATATTCTCTCTGTGAAGAGATGGAGAAAATGTAGAAGTTCTTATCTATATATCTCGGTGGAGACTTTATGTCGCATAATATTATTCTGTTTGCTCTTCTCGGGCGTGTTTCGCTACATGTGCGCACGTAAGACATCAAAGGATCACCATAAAATTAATATTGAAAACAAGAATTGAAAGATTCAGCGTAACAGTGTAATCGAGTTTTTGCTTTTTTTCCTTTCCTTTCATTTTGTTTCTTTTGTTATAATCTTATTCGAGTAGTAATTGCCTCTCAGAATTATTCTGATAAATTTAGACCTACCTTTTTGAAATACTTTATTCCCTCGGGGCTGAACGAGCCACTGTTCGCCGCTGGGATCGATAACTGCAAGAAAAAAAAACCGATGATACCGTTAGAATCATCAATATCACAAGATTTCATAAGTTACTTAAGTGCTCTCAAAATGTGTGTGAGAAAACTTTATATAAAACAATATAAATCCACGCGTTTGAAAAGAGAGAATCGATTCTCGCACAAATCTGTGTTCAAGCGAGAATTTGTTGCGGCGCTTATTTTAAGATCGCTCTGTATACACTCTAATGAATCACAATCGCTCCGTTATTATGCAGACAGAAAATCAGACATATTTAATGTTGGGAATGCGCCGCGAATACAATACGAAGACGATGCTAAATCGGTAGTGTAGCTGCTGAAAGCAAGAGAGAGAGAACAAACGAAGAGACGTCATCTTCGTAAACTCAAGCTGAGAGACGTCGCGACGCTTCGCGGAAATACCAACGGTATTCCCTGCAACGTACATATCCAGGAACGTACTCGACACGTCGCCCACAAATTCTCCGCGAATGCGCCTGGATGTATCGTGTATCCAGAATACCGAGGGATATGTACAGCGGAGAAAGGGGGAAAGAGAGAGAGAGAGAGAGAGAGAGAGAAAGAGAGAGAGAGAGAGAGAGATTCTTCAATGCAGAGAGGGAACGCGAGTGCATCTTTGCGCGATCAGCGAAAAATCCCGACGCAGAGTAAACACAGCGCCGAGACACGACGGCGCTGCTTTAACCCATCTATGCACTGGATCTCCGTAAAAAAAACGAGAGAGAGAAAACCCAGAGCGTTTCATCATGATAGATTACGAAAGTCAGCAGTACTTGTGAACATGCGCGATATGACGCTCTAAAAAGGTTCTTCAGATGGAATCTTTCGACACGAGATGGTATCGAGCAAGTTGCGCTCTGTATTAGTTTAATTAATTATTAAGTATTTTAAAACTATGACAATTGAAGTTTTGGAGATGTAATTTTTGTAAATACAACGCGTAAAAGTTTTTACGATCAATTTCTGAGAAACACATTTTACGAGCAATTTTCTAATTATTACGTGCAACGTTTTTAATACAACAAAAAAAGAAAAACAACTACGTTCGTGCAACAAGTTTTTCGTAAATCTTTAAAGGCCGCAAGCACGCGAGATTGTTACGTTGAACACTGCGGCACGTCTAATATATATACACATACACACACACGTACACAGAGTAACGGCAATGTCAGAAATCAATTGTAATGTTGGCTTTTATTATATGAAATACGGGTCAATAAGTACTTCCAAGGCAATTTCCTACAATATATATTTCCTGTCCTACCCATACATGTGTCATTTACGATGTTTACCACGTACGTCGTACATGGCATAATCTGCGAGGTGTCACTAATGTCATTTCTTCATTTTTACATTTGACATTTTATTATAATATATTACGTTTGGAAAAAAGTAATATAATAGAACTATCTCTCGCACAGGTGTATGTATATATACATTCGAATTATTCCGCTTCTCAACGTGAAAATCCGGGAATTGTAAATTTATAACTATATATTTTTTTCCCATTTTTTTTCTACACTTTACTCTTTAGAGAGTTCGGAACGTTTAATATATGGAACGTTTCAATCTTCCGGTCTCTGTGTGAGTGTGTGTTATTACGTCGGTGTTAGCATTTTACCGCAATTCTCTTTTTTTCGTCCCACATAATTTTTCTTCGCGACAAGTTTCCGAAGATACGCAAGACATTTTTACGCAGCGCGCCAGTTTCGCTTTCCAAACCAATCCAATTGTTTTTTCCAACAAACTTTTCGCCGACGATCACTTCGATTTTTTAATCCGTTCCGTTGCGCGTTTTCCACGATATGTGAGTAAGGTTTGCTCGCAATCCGCTTAGAATTATCATGCAACAAAAGCGCCGGAAATATCGAGCGCGCGCGATTCTCTCTCAGGCTTAATTTCGCGACATTTATCAAAATCGATTTATCCGCCGGGCGATCTTTCGGCTCGCGAATCTGCGGATCGGCCTCCGATGGCACACACAGGCCGGCGGCTTCCCGGAGAATTACGAATCTAGGTCAAATGGATCCGCCGCGTAATAACTTTTGAGGTTGACATTGAGGCATCGCGAAATTCCTCCGGGCTTTCATCCGGCCGAACGATATTACGAAAAATGGAATGTTTGCTTCTGTTATATGTAAAACTCTACTCCTCCCGCGGTATATCATTATTCTTTCGCTATTATCTCCGCAACCTGCTTCGAACTTCGCTCGTTAGATATTGAAAATAAAACGAGTTTGCGCAGATTAATAGAATGAAGTTTTTTTTACGAGAGAATTAAAATGCAGTAAAATATGTCTCGGATTTAACTCGGAATTTGATTATATCATTTTTTGTTTGTTTGTATGAGCTTTTATTTTCAAAGAGATTTGCTCTCCGAGTGTGGAACGTAACAATTACTGTTTTGTTTACGAACAGAGATATGGAGACTGATCTTCGTTCTCGTTACACGGACATTAAACAACATCCTAGCGCAGCTTCAAGAATAATACAAATACATACGTATTTGAGAAATTCTATATTGTCGTTTGAGGTTTGCAAGCCATTCCGTTATTTGCAATAAATGTTCCAGTAGTACAAGTTCTCTGCAACTGTTCGCGAAAATCCTTACAGTTCTCGCTTGTAACAGAAATACCAAGATCTCTTTGTTGCTTAAACAACCACGTAAACAATGCGTCCTCAAGAGCTTCGTTTATAGCCGGTTTGATGGTTTTTCTGTTCAGATGCATTCCACGAGAGTGATCATCATTACAGAGAACTGTTCAATCTTTGTTCGACGTTTTTTCCAGTGACTAACTGCAGGACCAGTTACATCAAAGCCAGACGCATTTCTTTCAGTGATTCATCCGCATCTATTCGATGAAGAGTCTCTCAAGTTTTTTTTTTCTTTACTGGCAGTATGATAATCTTTCTTTTAAAACTTGTGGTTTAATGTATAATTAAACAATAGATACTCTACACTATGACTAACACTGATCAGTTCCTGACCGAGTTGTAGCTCAGCTTAAAGCTGCGCTAATACTGAGAATGTTCGATTTTGTTGCCCGTAAAGCGGAAGCACGGATCACCTGAAAAACCAGGTCTCATTCTATTGATAAACATAGAAAAGCGATCGTTACGATAAACGATATTCAAAATAAGTCATTGTTATATACGATATTGTTTGTGTAGCGAATAAACGAAAAAACCTCGGAAAATAGAGCACCAAATAATCGAAAAATCCATACAGTCGAATTTCCGAGGTCCCGCTGTACATTCAAAACGAAACTCAACTTTCCATAATATACAACTGTTTATATATATATATATATATATAGTGCAAGATTTGCGAAAATGTCTGCTTCACATCTCAGCGGTCTCGCGAGAGATGAACCCGCTCTTCAATCAATATTTCTTCAGAATATACTTATTAGAGCGCGCAGAAGAGAAGAAAAACTTGACGTAACAAGTCAATCAAATGTAATCCAGATGGCAATAAAAATTTCTAGAAGCAAGTGCGAGATCTGCGATTCTTTTTTCCGGGCACGCACGCTCGGTCGATCGTTAGACCGGAGCTTTATTCCAAAGCGCAACTCTCAAGCTCCGCTTACTCTTACACGGAAAAGTCTCGCATCGTCTTCGCGCGCAACTTTGCCCATTTGCAACTTTCGCGTTGAGGTTTCCCTCTCTCGTGCGCGAGTCTGCCCTTGTTCCTCCCTTCTCCGGCAAAAAGGACTTCGGTCCTCTCTCCCAATTTCGTTTTCTTTCCGACGAAAATGGTTTTACGTTCTCACGTAACAAATCCCGCAGAAGACGCAGGAAAAAGAGAGAGAGTTTAATATTCCTTTTCTCTCTCGCTCTGTGTAATTCTTTTCCAGAAAGAGTTGGACGGACGTTAGAATAGCAACTCCCGCTTCTTTTCTTCGCAAAGTGCTATTTCGCGAAATGCAGAGACACAAGCGTGTAACAACAACGCGCGATATACAGAGAAGGAAACATTTTGCAGAAAAGGAATCCGAAATTGATTTTTATCCGAAAGAAATAGCGTATGTGTAGGTATATAAAACATCGGTATAAATCTGGTATTTGAAGCAAATGCAGAAATTCTGCAATATCTCACTGACAAGAATCTACTTTCATGTAATTTTCATTTTTATTGATGGAAAAATTTATTTTTTGAAGTTACCGCGATAAATTCAGAATATAATATTAAATATTGCTCGTCGATGTGTCACACAAATAATGTGTGACCGAAACATCGGCCGAATAAAAATTATAAATTATAATGAAATTACAACTGTAATAAAATTTTAATAAAATAAATTTGCCGTAATAAGAGCAAAATCCATCGACGCTAATGGAATTGTTATTTCATATATAATTGCAAGTGATTATTAATTGGCTATTCAGTGCTCTATTCAATACGCAATGAATACATAAATTATTCAATACGCGGAATAGCAAAGAGAGAATCACATCAGAATTCAATTATATTCCTCCCGTGCTTTTTAACAGTTCTTCTCCATCCGGTCTTACATATTGTTGCTGCATATTTTAATTAGTCGCAGAAACTCAATTGTTTACAAGAGCGTTTTCGTTCCGGTAACATTTAGAGAATTACGGGGAAAGTACAAATATAGACCGGAATATACTCGTGATTTTGTTTTCTCTCGTTTCTGTCTGTGTTTTTACAATATACTTTTATTTCTCTCTCTGAAATTAACTCTTCGTTCTTTAAAGCAAGCGGAAAAGTTTTGAACTCAAAAAGGAAAGAGAGAAAACGAAATTCTCTTCTATTGGAAATAAAAATAAATCGCGTGGCAACATAAAATGCGGGTTGATATCGGTTTTCCAATTTGACGCAGCATCCAGCCGCGTGTAACCGACACACAATCGATATATACGCTCAATTATTAATAAGAAACTACCATTTTTAGATGTAGTTAATTATATTTAGAGAATTGATATTCTCCCCGTCGCGTTGAGGAAACGGCGCGTGTCGCCGACGCGTTTTATGCCATCTCGTTCTCGCTCGACAGCCGGATACGACAACTGACAACGTTGAATTTCCGATATCAAGCGATGTACAATATCTCGCGAAGGAATAATGTAAGAAAGATAAGTGAAAAAGTAAAATGCACGTTTTGAACGCTTTTTTTTTGTTTTATTTTTGTCACGAAATATCGTCCGCTCGCGGTGTAAAATTTTGCGGCGCGCAACAATACTCCAATGATATTTCGCGAGGTCAAAATTATAATTTAATTATTCGAGAGTTAATGAGCTTTCTAATTTTCTCCCGGTGCATACCGTATATACATTGAAAATAACAATTATTATTATCTATCCGTGTGTTTGAGTTCCGTAAAATTGATTTGACCCCGAGCGTGAAAATCGGTAGACCAACCGAGCACATCGAACGCGATGCGTGAATAATTAACTCTACGTGACGCACACTTCCAGCGTTTTACACCTAAAAAAAAACATCGTAATATAAAAGTCAAAATAACATCTAAATTTGTACTATCGATCTGGTGTATACAATAATATAATCTGACAGGTGTATAAAGTAACATTGTGCACGTTTAAATGATGAGAAAATTATATCTCTGGAGTGTGACACACACACACACACACACCCTTTCGCAGTGAACTCTGAAGAGTCATCGATTCGACAATAAAAAGAGTTGTCACAATCGAGCACAATGGAGAGCAGTCGGAGTAGTCTCGTCTCGCTGCTGGACCTGAGATTTTTCAAATGCGTGTTTCCGAAGGAAATAAATCATTGGCTTTCTTCCAAAAGAGTCTCCTGTATTCGCGCACAATGTGATATTCTAGTCTCGAAGTCGAATATCAAGAACATTTCTCTGAGAATATGTGATGTGATATATTTCATTTCTATATATACAATATAACATGTTCAACTCTTAAACAAACTCAATTGAAATAAAATATAAAGAATGATGCTTGAGAATCATCAAACGATATGTTCTCTTCGTTTTGGAAAACACAATCGCGTACAAAGAATGGCACGAAAGCAATGCACGCAGTCTTTGGGAAACTGCCAAGTCAAGTATAATGCTCAGCGAAAAAAGTCGATTCGAAGCCAGACTGGCGAAGCCGATATGCGCGGCATTCGGCGAATACATTCGAAATATCCATTGATTACGTTCTTTTCTACGCCCACGCTTGCTGTTCTGCCGATGGTTCATGATTTCTTGGCGCAAAGCCAGAACGAAACTGAAATTTTGCTTTTTTCACTTAGAAAACGCAAAATTTTTCGATATAAGTATTTAAATACATCTATTTTTGCTATATATTTTTTTTTTCAATATATCGTTAGATTGTCGGAACAGTCTTTCGATGTCTTCCATCAATTCTTGTAGCAACAAATAACGACCAACTTGCATAATTAAATAGACGCTGGGTACAAGAGACACGTATAAACTTCAGTTTGTACTCTTGGAACACACTGTTGTCATACACAGACACTCGGAGGGTCGGTACGGCAAAGAAGATTGCCGAGGGTTCCCCAGTGAGCTTCGCTTTTCTTCTTTCCGGGTTTCCTGCGGGCTGCTTTAGTGTCATGTAGCGCCCAAGATACCCATTGGCCCTAGGTAAGTCTCTTTTTCTCCCTTTCTCTCGTTCTCTTTCTTTCTCTCTTTTTCACCGTCTCCACTATAATTCTATCTACTGGAGAAGTAATAAGGGTAAGACTCGTGGCGCTAACGTCAACAAGCTCTTTCGTTTATCTAACACCGGAACGTTGATTCGTGCTCTTTTTCTTCTATAAAAAAAGTGTTTTTGTAAGAACATCGCAGTATTCTCGCAATTATTTTGCACGTGTAATTATTTTGTCGTGTCGCGCACAACACGCGTGTGCACAAACAAAACACGTCGGAATAATGTTTCTAATATTCTTTGCCGATATTTTTTGCAATGAAATATATGTTGCTGATATATTATTTTAGCGAGTTAAAGTTTAACAACAACAAAAAAAATACATTTCCGATATTTTTTATTCCGGGGTTGTATTGTGCCACTCGTGCAAAAGCCCCAACATTATCAATTCGACGTTTTTCGCGGTGGTTGGCATCAGGAAGATCGAATCGCCATTGAATTACACAAACACACAAATAAATCTTAATAGAGAGAAACAAAAAATAGACGAATAAAATATTGTACTGCTTGTTTCCGCGATCTCCGTTGATCGGGCATTTTTTTCAAATCGACAAAATGAAACGCATGGGTGGCAACATAAACCCTGCAGCGCTTATTGCACGGACGTTTATTCTCCTCTCTTGTCTCTATCTCTCTCCCTCTTTCTCTCTACCGCCCTTCTCTTTTTCTCTCACGTGTAAAACTGGACAGGCTGACGAGTCGGGACCCACACACACACACACACAGCGGTGGGTTATTCGCATGAAATTCCGCGGTTGTATACGTCCGAAGCTTTGAGCTTTGAAATTTCTTTCTCCCGATACTGACAGCCAATTAGTGCAATAACGCGTGCATTTTCTCTCTTTCCCTTCACTTTTCCTCTGTATACCTGTTCCATCCTGAAACCGGCATTAAAAAGGATTAAGCTCGCCACGCGCTCTTCACTTTCTTGATTGCCGGGTTCAAAGTTTGCGATCCCGCGTCACTACCGAATATCGAAAAGCAGAGTGAAGTTACAACGCGAAAAAGCGACACACCTTCAGTCAGCGAGAATTTCGCTTGCTTAAAAAGGTTTTCCCACAAACTGAAACATAGTAGCTTTTATTACTGATATGGACGGTACTTTATTTCCAGAATGGAAAAACGGTCCATATAACCCACCTACATATAACTCGATAACATAACCGCGCGGACCAGATCGATTCTTTCGTCCGGAAAGTTAGTCTTTTATTCCGAAAGAATAACAACAGTCTTTCTGTCTCTTTCTTTTCTTTCTTTGTCTCTCTCTCTCTCTCTCTTTCTCTTTCATTTCGCTTTTCCTTTTCGCGCTTGCCGAACGAAGCTGCATTGGATATCCCGCGTCTTACAAAGTACTCGGCTTATTCGAGAAAAAAAAAATATTTTCCACCACATACGCGGTCACTATAATCTCACGTCAAGACGATGTCTGAAAACTAAACACGTATTCAGCTTTATATTTTTCTGTGTTTTATTTAATACATTTGTTGCTGCTTGAGTTACAAAAAAAGAAAGAAAAACTGCTTTTTATCCTTATGTGTATACGTATGTGTGTGTATGTGTATTTTATACATATATATGATATATATAGAATATATATAGTATAACCGAATATAAAATTAATGTATTGAATATTAGTATTAAAAATAAATTTAGAATAAAACATATTGGGAGAGATAGAAATTTAAAGTTTGAAAGTAATTTCAAAAGTGCAATTAATTTTATAATTAAATAATTAATATTAATATAGCTGAGAAATAAATAAAGGGATACTGAATTTGATACAGTCTCTGTGTAAATTCCGACTGCCTGGTTGAAATTGATATTAATTTATATCCGGTAATTTATAATGCATTGTTGGCTTCTTTGCACAAATTCATTTTCATTTGTGTGTTTGAAATAAGAGCATTTATATGCCATAAATGTTTTTAAGATATAAATACTTTTAAAATTCTGAATAATCTTCTTTGAGCAATCTTCTTTTACAATAATTTGGCAAATGAAAAAATTCAACAACTAATGAGATAAAATACGAATCTGCTCTTATATTTTTCTGCTGTTATATTTGTATAACATTTGAATGACATTATATCGAAATCCCGAGATACGCAACATACCTAATCTAAGGTTTAACGAGAAAACGATTTCTCGTTTAAATGATCTATTTTATTATCTCCTCTCTATCGACTCGACTGAAATAGTGCGAAATAAAGTTTCTCGCTGCATCTTTTTCAGTCATGTCAAACATTCACTAAACTCTCCCTCCGCTCACGTCATCATTTCTCTCCGTCTGGTGGTGCTTCGCGCAAGATTAATCGGCGCTGCTTCTTATTGGTCGCTTCTGCTTATTCGTGACGAGCAGCAATTATTCTCCCTTCAACGTCTCCCGACGAAGCCAGGGCCTCGCACATACGAGTTATCTATCGATTACTCGATTCCGAGCGCACCTCGCACGTGGAATTTTGTTGTGACCGGCGGGGTCATTATCTTCCGCGTAATAAGTTACGTGTCTACAAAATGAGAAATCATTCCGGCTACTCATTTGTAATAAACGTTTCGAATTTTTGCAAAGTTAATTCAAGCGCCGACGCAAAGAGCTCGGCCCAAGCAATTACAAGTGAAGTTTCATAATAGTCTGTGGAAATATCAAATGTATTCGTTTCTAAAAATAACAAGATCCCTCGTAACGAGATTAAAGATGCCAATATTAAACAGAAACATTACAAGATGCGATCGTTTGAAGCTCAGCATTACACAGAGGGAAGTTTATCTTCGTTCTTCACTTGAAAGCAAACGTCGGCAAGCGAGTAACTGGATCCTTCGACGCGACTGTTATCACTTCTCGCTTAGATTCGCTATCGTGCCAATTTGCACGTGAATACTTTCTCGCGCGTAGCTGCGTAGTCTCGCGAATTATTCGCCGCTCATTTCCGCGCGCTGAAATTCTCTGAAACTTGCTTCTCGCGAAGATTTCCGATTCCACGTGTTGACTAATGTCGAGACAAGAATAATCGAAACTGAAGTGTAACATAAACACACGACACTCGAATTTTGTAAAATTCGCAATATTTATTAAGTTATTAATTAATAAATGTATAAAACCAATGCGAAAAAAGCGATAATCCAGATACTCTATAAGCGTATAATTTTCATATAAAGAAAAATGACTTAGTTCTTAGCAATGAGAGTGACACACAACTTCTTGCAATCAATTGATTTTCACAACTGAAAAAACAGACCATCGCTTTCACAGACACGCGCTCATTGACTCACACTCATTAATTAACAACTCAATAAATATTGCAAATTTTACAAAATGATAAATGACTTTTCTGTTGAGCCAATCTATCTTCATATTTCGGCCGTGTCAAAATTTTTCAAACACCCTGTATATAGCCGCAAATTAGGGTTGACCTATTTGTTGACCTATTTGTTGTCCTATTTAGGACAACAAATCTATCTTTGACATGGGTTCACGTTAAGCTGCGCGCACACATCCGTAGCAAAATGGGACAAAACTGCCGAGCCACACTCCATGGAGAAATTTTGTGCACCAAAGAAGGACAACCAACTACTATATAAAAAGAAGGACATGCATGTGTGCACGCAGCTTTAGGCTGTCAAGACTATATCCCATCGACGGAAACTTTTCCCCGTGGCGTATCCAGGCGGATGTGATACTTTGCACGTGCACCATACAGTGCGCCCCGTATTACGCGTAAATTTTCACGTGACCGCGCACACAAATGGCCGCATCATTTCGCGGTAACTCGCGGAACGGCCCGGCGTGTTATCCGACGCGAAAAGTAAATAGGTTTACAGTCGGGACTGAGAACTCGCCGCTTAAAAAGGCACGTATCACTTATTCCGCTCGAAATGCCACGTACGCCCCGTTTCTAAACTCACCTCTCCCGGTTATTTCGTATAATCTCGTAATATCGGAAACGCATTTTTCGCGCGTGTGAAAACGTAAACGTATTCAACGATCTTCCGTTTGAAAGCCATGAACTCACTTAAATTATATTTGTTTCGCGCGCGTACATCCGGTAATTTAATTCGGTTTTTTGCGCAATATCGATCGCGTATACGAACATATATTTTGTTTTTGAAAAAATCTGGACCTTCATATTTCTTTTTCAAATATAGATATTTACTTCTTTTTTTTTTTTTTTTTTTTTGCCTAAATAATGCAAAGTGGTCAACGTAATTATTATGTATAAACGTTACGGCGGCGAGTTGGAAAACCACCTGTACGTTATAGAATTGTTTTACTCTTTCTCTCGCTTCTCTGTTCCCTTTAACACTTTCGACCTTTTACGCCGCCACTAACCCCTCTTTTTCGGTGGAAAGCGGGAGAGAACCAGAAGGGAGGTTCTCTGCCCACCTATTTTCAAGGGAATACGGACAGGGTTCTTAATCCTATAATACATGCGCCGTTGTGTGACGTCAGAACAAAGGCAGTGTGCGAAAAATAGCGGAGTCGAAACGGCCTCACGTATGCTTTGTGGCGCACGGCTGTGTATGGGTTGAGTGCGCATGCAGGGGGATGGTATTCGTAAAACAAAAGTATGCTAACAGGGCTGTATTCTGGTAGTACAATGAAATGTCTCTGTTTGTTGGAATTCTATATCCGGTCTCAATTTTTAATTTTTTTAAAACATCTAAATGTGCAATAAAATTGAAAGAAAAAATTTACAACATAGAAATTAACATTAGAGTATAAAAAAAATTTTATATGTGAAATTCTTATTACTTCAACTTTTATTTAGTTTTAGAAGTTTTTTATAACACTGACTTAATTTTTTGATTAAATTTATTAAATATTTCAACAGTTGTCGAAATTGTGTAAAAAGATTAAACGTAGCTACTGTTTAGAAATTTTTATAAAGAAGCCGTCATCTTTCTTTTTTTCTTCTCGTTTCTTTTTGTCGCATTAATTCGATCTGTCAAGGCGACGTATTGTATATATCGCGACTTTCTGTCGCGTGCAACACGCGAAAGGTCGCGGTGGCTTTAAATGTGCTCCGGAGCTTTAAGAACCACGATTTTCCGATCTCTCCATGACCTCGAGATTTGTTGCTGGACATTTAGAAATTTCACTCGGCAGATAAATAATCGCAGATAAGTAATTGTCGTTTACGATCTGTTTCAGTTTTTTTACGACCAGCGAAAAAACATATGCACATTTATTTCCTATTACGCAAGTCGTGCACACCCGAAATATGCCGCGAAGTAATACAAAAAAAACATCTCAACGAGTTCAAATAATTATGAAAAAAAAAAACTTTTAAAAGCTATAGAATATACCGTTCAAATAACAATAAAGTTAAAGTTAAACTCCGTCACGTCGGCTATTGCGTGGCAACAGGTGGCGCTTTGTGCAAATAAATAAAAAAAAAAGTTTAATTAGATACAAAAGTCTATCACATTTAACCGATTACAATATTAGCTTTCTTTGATGCAAAACAATTTATAATAAAACTAATGTACATAAAAACGCGCATACACATGTATCGATTACTCGATCAATTTATTCAAGTGTAAGAAAAGTTTTTCATAAAATATTACTTTCCTTCTCTTTTTGTTTTACTTTAAATCACATCGTGAGGATAACATCTAATCTTCCAAAAGACTTTATAAATAAAGCTCTCAGTCATTTTTGTCAACAAAATTTTATCGTGATATTACGTAAGCTGTAGTTTTATTCGTAGATTCAACGTAAACAAGAAGGAAAAAGTTACCTTTTACCCTTTCTCTCTGATAACCTAAATAAGCGACCGCGATGTATCTTGTTACAACTCTTCATGCTTCTCTTTCTCTCTCGGAAATGTCGATGCACATATAAATAGATACAACATCACATACATGTAATAACGAACAAAATATCAAAACGAAATGTTACACGGGAACAAAGAAATTTACTTCAACTTTTTTATAATTTAAACGTCGAGATCTATAGTTTTGCTGAGAGTATAACAATTTCTAATTTTTAATACCGCGAATCAAAAGAGCGCTTCTCCTCTCATGCACATCCCCTTTAAAAGGTTTTCCTAGAGCGAAACCGATGCGCTGAAAGAAAAACGAAAGCAGGGGGATAGATAGAGGTACCTCACCCTCCAAATTTGGGAAGGGCGGAGAGAGAGAGAGACTTGGTCTCGTTAAATATCACGCCGAAGAAACCTTTCCATCAGGGGACCGTCCAGGACAAAACGGGACGTCGTTTACGATAGATATTGCAAGAGTCGCCCGAGTACTCGGAGTTATACGGCACAGGGAATGCCATTGTTTCTCTCTGGAAGGGACGCAGAAGAACACGAGGAAGATCTGAAGAAGAAAGGATAAGAGAATCGGAATTGTGATTAAATTTGCGAGCGTTCGCACACCACGAAGCGGTAAATATTATTTGGAAATAGAGAGAGAGAGAAAGAGAAGAAGCCTTTACATTTGCGTGAAATGTGACGGAGTGACAAGATATTTCAGCACGTATCTTTCAACACTATAAATGTGATCCGATATATTCATCCAGCGCTGATTTTTAACGCAATCTCGTTTCGTGATTAAATAAAAGTCACTCTATTAGCGCCGACCTGGCGCATATGAACTCAAAAAAAAAAACAAAAAAAAAAAAACTGATGGTTTCTTCTATTATTCTCCGTGAAGTTAATTTTCTGAATATAAAGAACAGTCACACATACACACACACACATCGTCATTTGCTATATTGCGAGATAAATTTTTCTGGTGTAAACTAAATAAACTTCATTTTGTGCTATCGTACAATTTATTCAAAGAACATAAATAGACATCGACGTAGCGAGTTAAAGATATAGGTCTTTTATAACTCTCTTTACAAAAGAAATATTGAATGCTCGGAAAATGGACGAAATTTCCGAAGCTCACGTTCTATCCGATAAGTCCACCGAATCCGCTTAAAATCAGCTACATATAAAAGGCTACAATATAATTAAAAGAGAGAGAGACATTAATAACGGTGCTTTTTCATTAAAAAAACAAGAAGTGAAAAAATAGCGGAAAATGATATAAGGATATTTATGTCTTTGTACATTGTGCATTCTTATTGCGCTCTTATGCAATTCAACATGCACATTCAATTGACCTCGCGTTGTACGGATTTAATTAAATCACATAATAGCGATCATAACCAAAACGAAAAAAAGTTTCATTTCAAACATGAGTTTTGCGAAGAGAGAGAGAGAGAGAACACTGCCGGTAAAACTTTTTTTGTTAGATATCTAGAACTCTCCGCTCTGGTGTAATAATAACTGCGCCTCGCGATCCAATTAATTTCGCTGCTTTCCAACGGGGAAAAAGAAGGACACATAAAATGCGAAAAGCACGATAACTATGATTAGGTATGCCGCGAATGGGCAGCTGCAACATAACAAACTTCAAAAAGTTGCTCTCGCAGTTTGAAAAGTTGCTCGGACGCGCGAGCGATAGCGAATATTGCGCTGTCCAGGCGAGAAACTTACGCGTACACGCTCATCATGCTGCTCTCTTTTTACTTATGTTTATCTTAGCGACGTCTTTTTGAATCCTATTTCGCGGAAATAATTTTCATTCTTCGGTGTGTTGTTTTAATTTCAATAATTGCAAAAGAGATAAAGATGACGGTTGAGACTATAACAGTACGTCAACAAAGCAAAAAGAACATCTACGACGGTTCTCTCACTCTTTCTTCGACGTATCACGTTTTCAGGTCAGATGAAAAACTCCCGGACCTTGACACGAATACGTGCGAACTGTGTGAAAACTCGCTTCCATCCTACGGACGACGAGATAAACGTCGCAGCGCGAAACTTATCTTCATTTCGCGCGATAGTTACGCGCGACTTTTGCGCGCGGAAGTGGTGTGGTTCCTGTTAATTTTCGCAAACAACGATATTTGCGTATAATTCTCTCGCCCGAGAAGATGCGCGTCCGCGAAGAGAGTAATAATAATAACGCCATTAAGCTGGATATCACATTGTGCGGAGTGTGGGATGAGAATAATTAAAAGCTCATGTAATTCGCGGGGGGCGCAGAGCGGGAGAGCGCATTTCCGGTGAGCGCCGAAAAATTTGTTTCACGTGCCGATTTCGAGAAGGAGGAAAGCACGAGAGAAGGTTTTCAAGAACAATTCACATCGCGCATACGTTTCACAGTCGGAAACAGACGCGTGTGACATATGCAAATTTTCAAGGAGAGAGAGAGAGAGAAAGGGAGATGTAAAACACCGCGCCGTAACAATTATCAGGAGACATCGCGCGCGTACTTCGAATTTGCACTCAACGGTAAAAGCTTAACAATGCATATCGCGGTGTTACAGCGACGCCGGGTTTTCCCTCCCCTTCACCCTCGCTTTATCATGTAAATGAACCATCGACCACGAAGAATGACGATAAATCCCAAAGACGAGTGACATGGAGCGTTATGAATGCTCGACGCGATGCCAACCACCGGGCCTGGGCGTTATTGCAGCGACACGATTAATAATAAATAACCCGGTTCGCGATTTTCGCGTTCTCTCGTCGGCGCACATATTTGCACAAGATAACAACGTATCGAGATTGAAATAAACAGACTCGCGTCTGCAGTTCTCTGCAGCTCGCTTTCTCAACAAAACTTTTATTATGTAAACACGTAATGTGACATTGCCTTTCTTTTAATTTCAACTTTTTCTCGACAGAAATAACATTAATTATCTAACTTCAAAGAAAGGATTTAATACCAGAGATACGGTGTGTATTGGAAAGAGAGCGTAAACACATGTGATTCGCGAATAGAGTAATAAAACGCTTCATTCGTCGTTAATAAAGTCTCTATGAAAAGTATATGTAAAATATTATATGTGTGGCAATATTAAAAAATTAAATTACAAAGTTTTCTTAAATTGAGTTAATTATATTAGAAGAAATAAGAAATATTAAATATTTGTAAGCAATTCAAGTAGAGCGCGTTTCACGAAAAAAAACATCGTATAAAAAATCATCGTATAAAAACATTGTATAAAAAAATCTAAAGACGCAGAAAGCTAGGAAAACTCTACTCTCCATTTAAAGGGCACTTTACTTTAACGAAGTTTTAATACCGCGTTCAACTCGCCGTGGAATTTAATATCAATAATTACGAAATAAATAATGACTCGAAATTCTTACGTAAAAATACCATCTCGAGCTTACGTAAACGAATCTGTACCGAATGATTCGCGCGCGGTTATTTATTATTGCGCACATAGAGAAAAGAAGGATATCTATATATCAATGGAAACACGAGAGACGCGGGATGCGGTTGCCAGCAAGTTTTACGATTGTTTGCGCGATCGCGCTGCTCTGCAACGTTATGCCTTCGCGGCAAAGCCGCGGGATTACGTCGGATAACGTCGTCGGTCGCAATAACTAATAGCGTATCCTGTCGATTTTTCCGGGACGATGATTACTCGCGAGAATCGATATACCCGCGCGAGTAATCCACTTGCTCTTTGCGATCTCGCGTCGATTTAATTAAAATCTACATTAACGACGACGCGCGGCAATGTCGCGTATAGGTGCTCGCTTGTGTATTTTTCAGCGGAGTGGGAAAAGAAGTTTTCCCGGAGAGGCGCACGTCGATCGAACCACCACCTCCCACCGACACGAGTTGGTGGACGGTTTTCCGGCATCAGGAGAGAGAAACATCGAGAAAGGAGAGGAAACAGGACGAGGGTGAAAGCCGATGGCAAAAAAGTCGACCGTCAAAAGCCAGAGCATCCCCTTTAAGCCTGTGGAGAATCGTGTGTGGGTGTGTAGATGTGTGTAGGGGAGAGAGATGTGTGTAAGTGGGTGTGTATGTGTGCATTTTATAGTTTTTATAATAAAAAAAAAAAAAAAAAAAATATGAACGACGGGAATTGTATTCCGAGACGACCTCCGCAGTTTAACGGTGGCGCGACATCGCCTGATTAGATAGCGCGGATAATCGTAACCGGCACAAGTAAAACCTCGTGGACGTTTAACGGCGAATTAACTTGCTGCAATGCTCTTGTGGCGTTGCGGTGCACACAGCTTGGTCTTTGTATCGGCGACCAACCAGCGTGCGCGTGCGCGGTGTTTGCGTCGAGAAGCAAAAACACACATCGGGTTTTCGGCCGAAAATCGAGGAAAAAGAAAACGTCCACAACTCCATACGTTTATTTCCGCGGAAAACGTTTCCAATCTCTCTCTTTCTCTCTGCCGCCGCCGCCGCCGCCGCCGCCGCCGCCGCCGCTCTTACATAATATCGTCCGTTTTCGTCATAAAACTGTGTGTGTTTGCGCGATTTCAGGAAAAGCACATTTCCCGAAACGCACAAAACAGAGAGAGAGAGAGAGAGCGCGAAAAAATGAATTCTCCACACGTAGAGATGTTTTGTTGCACGTGTAATTATACATACATGTATGTACGGCGTTGTTCTTTGATACAGTCGATCGCGAATACGATGCAATCTCACGTTGCCCTTTGTAACGCAACGGTAACGAACCGTAATGCGGCGCGCACGAAAACGTAATCAACGCACGACAAACATCGTAACACACCGTGTAACTCCGCGGATACAATTTAAATAAAATCAACATCAGGGCACAACCCCTGCCGTCTACTTGGTTGATAATGAACCGACTGGCATTTCGGCCGACGTCCGATTAGTCATTATCGGTTAACGTAACGCACTCGCGATTATTGCAACGCGAACTTTGTAACGAATGACGGAGGTATCTCGACATCGTAATCACGCTTGTCGAAAGCAATTATTCAATACGATTACGCCGAGTTAATTATTTGAACGATAATAATATAATCCCGCGCTGGTCATTAGAATTATGTCAACTGCTATGTTAGCATAATAATTATTTGTTATTTACATCGTGATAATGTGCAAGTATTAAACTACTGTTTGTTAATTCGTCCTCCTCCGGTTCGGCCTTCGGAGAGCACGGCACAGCCTATTTTGTTTCAAATCAATTGATGCAAATTTATATGATGCAAATTTATTTGATTAAAAAATTCTATTCTATTACCGTCGTATTATCTTACAGTCGTTAGAATTCAATAAAATTTTGTTTAATAATGTCAAGTACCCCGAGATTTGTGTGTGTACAAAGTCGATGCTATACACGTACAACACAAGTTATCGCGCGCATTCATTTCTTATTATTACGATATTATCTTATCGCATATATTTTATATAAAAGTTTCATTAAAAGATAACGCATATCTGCTGCCATCAGCGAAAAATAAGCTTCTCTTGTTATTTAAAAAAAGAATTTCCTCACTCAAAAATTTATATATAGTACACGGTATCACTTGCGATTTGTTTCTCCAATGCAAATTTATCACATGTTAAATTTCTTTAATCTGTCTCTAAAAACACGTATTACGTATAGAGATTTACATAAAATTTTGTTTCTTTTTAAAAACAAGAAAATGTAATAGTGATTATCACACGCCGACTGTCGCTCAATTTCCAGCGTAGATTACACAGACCCAACACAACCGCAATGTTATCGATACAACATCGACACGATAGCTATAATTAATTACTCTCGTGGTTCACCGTGGCTCTTGGCTGGCGTGTTAAATAATCCAAATGTTACAACGCTTTACAACGAAAGAAGGTGCTATTTGCCCTGTTCCGATCGGCCATACGCGTTTTACGTCACGCGTTTGTCACTCACACTTCATATTTCATTCTACTTTGCCATGCAACGCCTTCCTTCGCTCCGATACAAGAAGGTCTCCTCCCATTGACCTCGAACTTTCGCGAAAAAAAATCTCAAAAATATAAATCGCGTTTGCAAACGACTGTCAGACCCGCGAGATAGATCGGTTTTTCTCTTCCGCGGGATAATATATCGCGTTCTCGAAGAAACACGACAGGAACAATTTAAAAAAGTGGACTTTCCACGATAAAGTTTAAGAAATACTTCTAGTCTCCATTTTCTAACGTATTCCACCGCAATTGTGCGCAGCTTGAATTTCTTTTCTATACAATTTATACGTATAATTATGTTTTTTCTTTACAGTTTATAACTTTTTACATATTCCGTCGTTTTATATCCTCTATGAAAGAAAGTTTTAATCCGCGAGTGAATTAAAATAACTAGCGACACTTTTCCGAGCCATGAACCAAGCATTATACTCTCCGGTATGAACGCAAAACTTTAAAGTCGATTTTTTTCGGTTTTCATTCGGGAGAGAAAGGGGAGAGCGCGCGATTTATTCGCGACGAGTCTCGATATATGTTTATTCTCCCTGGTGAATTACGATAAGCGACACTCGAGTTACGATAAGCCGTCGTCCATCGTCACGAATATTGATTGACATCGACGTGAGTTTATAATAAATAAATCGCATACCTCCCGGGTGATTTATAGCCATGCCAGAAAACTGACGTGAAAACTTGCACGTGTATGCGCTCGCGCACACACATTAATCGTTAGACATTATACAACGATTAGTGATGATAAAAAATCTGAAATTTATGTTACTCCGATATCATTACAGTAATTAATGCAATAATGAATATAATTAATAAGATCATCACATATTGGTTACATTAAACTTTTCTTTGTTTGTCGACTGTAAGGTGATTTCACGCGATTCGAAAATGTCACGGATTTATTATTTATATAGATTTTAATTATATTCTTTAGTTACTGTTATACTACAACGTCGTAAAAATCCGAAAAAAGAAAAATACAATAGTTAAACCAAAGTTTAAACCCGAGAAGTATCACTTGGCCGGATCGTCCCGTCAGTGAAGGCTATCGTATGCCGTTATCAGCGGACGCAGGAGAAACATTAACTATGATTATTCCTGGCGATGGCGTTTCACCCTCCGAAAATGTCCATAGCAATTGTTCGGCGTCGTGTTTGCCTCTGCATTCGTCGTCCCGTCACGAAAGCCCAGAGACCCAGAACATTTCGTGCACCCTATATAACCTACCCTCTACTACGAGTTTGCCGTTCCGCGACCCAACCCCTCGGTAATCCAACTGGAAACACATGGCGTCATCGCCGTTCGACTGCTTGGCATATGCAGCGAAATATCTCGCGTACGAGCGAGAGCAAAAATCATCAAAACGGATCTCTCACAGAGAGCGCGAACGTATAATAACATATATATATGACGTTTACATATCGTTTGTGCGCAAAACAAATTTCGAATATCGTTGCAAAATACTTTTATAAAATAAACATTTTGTTTTGACACAGTATTGTGCAGAATCACATAATAGATATTTTCGCAAAATATTTTTTGCAAGTTTCCGAATCGTGTAAATATCATAGAAAATCTCAAATTTATTATATCGTAAAAGTTAATGCGATAAAGGAAGTTAATTTAAAAAGTTAAGTTATTTATAACGCGACTCAGTGACAAAGAGTTATATTCGATATCGTTTAAACGAACAAAGAAGATCAAGAGTTCGGATGAGAAGCTGAAATAGAACCGAAAAGTCCATTCATGCGAGTTTTTTAAGGAATCTCGTTGTTTCGGTCGAAAAAAGGCAACCTTTTCCGTTGAGCTCATTAGACGCCACCCTTCACGTTCACGTGGATTAAATGGCCATCGTGATTAGAAGTTCCCTTTGCAGACCCTCTGCGGGTCGCTGCGTTTTAGGTGCTGTGGCTCATAACGCTTCGTCAGCGTTGTAAACACGAGAGTTTCTCTCTTCCGTGAGGACGGCACTTTCGTGATGACTTTCGAAGGAGGATCCGACAAGTCACAGAGTTCGAAATTTATCATCGCGCGTATAATCAAAAATCTTCCAGAGATTACGACGTTAGTTTTCCCGAAGAGGATTTTGCTGTACGCAAAACGATTTCTCGTAAAATTCAGCTGTTCCACTTTTCCAGATACTGCTCCAATTTGCAAGAGATTTCCACTCGGAACCATCCGATTTGCTTCACTTGTCTATTTAACTTGAATGTTTTACGCTCACTAAAAAAAATGCTTTAATATTTAATAAATTTTCGCGTTTTTGTATGTAACGTGATTGCAAGTAGATTTTTGAACTGGAAAATATATTTTTCATCACAATTGTTGAATATTTTATTATCAATCCGAAGACAAGAAATGGCATGGAATTAAAATAAAGGAAACATTTTTATCTCCAGATAAAGAATAATATTTCAAATATTTAAAAAAAAATTTTTTTTTTTTTTTTTTTTTTTTTTCTAATGAAGTTGGGCAATCTTGTCGGACTCTGTTTTTACAGGAAGACAGATAGCGGTTCTTTACGAGTCACACGCCGCATAACTCAACGGTAAAGAACAGAGAGAAATTTCGAGAGACTTGTCTCACTTTCTCGTGAAGCAATCTTCGATCGATCGCGATCGCGCGAAGAGTATAAGTAATGACATTTCCCGAAGTTTCCCTCGCGATTTGTCCCTCCTGCCGACGCGAATTTTAACGGATACGAAGATGAGATCTTCGTCTTTGAACTCGCCGCCAGGAAGTTCCGGGAAAGGTGCTCTCACGCGTATTATCCATCCGCACTTGATTCCCCTTCGTTTCTCTTTCCGCTCTCTCTGTTATCCCTCTTGTCGCCCACTTGTACCTTCTCTCTCTCTTATCTCAATTTAATCAAAGAAGAGAGGAAGAGAGGAGAAAGATGTCCGAAAGACAGCGAGTCGACGAATCCTTCTTAGATGCTTTCGAATATCTTCTTAAAGCAATCGTCCACGAAATTGAAGCTACAGGCTAATGTAAGGACGCGGAAATCAATATTATCGTCCGGACCGATAATACTATTCCTTCATCCGCTCGACGTTTCCGTCGTCTGTATTTTCTTCTGTTCTTTGTTTCACTAGAGCGACGTTTAATGCTACTGATAAAAAATGCTACTGATAAACGATCGGAAATTTTATTTCATCTTTGAAGTCGTGAATCAAAAAAATATGTACGTATAACAAGATATATTAGATCTGAGATATCTCAGTAACTCATAAAACAAAGAATCGTTAAAAGACGCTAGAGAAAGAGATGGAATAATATTAGCTGATTCTATTTCTGACGGGATAAACAGTCTTTTATGAAGATTCATAAATTTAAAAGTATACCATGACGGTTAAAGTCGTGAATTTAATTTTCAACGACGAGTGACTACTTGATAAAAATTGAAAATGAACTTTTCGTTTCAGTTGAAGTAGCTGTAACAAAATAATCAGTTGAACATAAATTTCATTATTCGTCGCTCGCTTAAAGTTTAAGCGCTGCGGTTATTTATTTAATTGTTTGATGCTTAAACTTCTGTAAAATTACAATCGCCTCAAATGATCAAGCACCGAAAACAAATCGAATCCAGATTTTCTTGAGAAACATACACGAACGAGACGTACAAACGTGTATACGTGAAGATGAAGACGAGGCGTCCCCACGCACGTCAGGGAAATAATTTCAATCGAATATTCAACACGCATTCAGAAATATCGAATTCAATGTCGAAATAGTCGATATACAAAATCCGGATATCAATACTCACGTAAACTCGATTGCTAACGGATATTCATTGCCGTTAGGAGAGTACGTATCCATTAAAAAAAAAACTCGTATAAATTCGAGAAAAAATGTAATGCAGCTAAAAACTATATACACACACATCTCTGCTATACATTAATGAAAAGAATAATAAAAAAACAAAAATCTTACAAAACTACGTTACGTTTTTTAACAAAATCTTTTTACATACACACACACACACACGTTAAAACAATGAAAGAAACGTAAATTACTGAAAGTTATAAAAAGTATTATGTAGAAAATAACAATCTGCGTCAAAGAGACTGTTTTTCTGAAGTAAAAAGTCCCGCCGGCAGCCACACGCATCCGCTTGTTTCATCAGACAGTTTTGTATTGACCAAACAAGACCGGGATCGGTTGAGAAGCGCGTTCCTCGCGAACGAGGAAAAGTGCCCGGTTCTTGAAGAATGATATTGGTCGTGACGCAAGCAAAACCGCGCACGGGATAGAGCGGCGTGTGTGCAATTCTTTTTCTGAATATTTATATACCAATGCTGAGACTTTTTTTTCTCTTTCTCTCTCTCTCTCTCTTTCTCTCTCGTCGAGCTCGCGGTCGCGGAGTCTGAAACGGAATATCATTTGAAGAAGTGCACGCGGCCGCACCGTTTGTTCATCGCCGTAATTGAAACAGCTCTCGAATAAAATCCGCTCGTGAAACAAGCGAGAATCCATTTTAACTCCTCCGTTTCTAGCGCAGCCGTACATATACGTACGGAGTTACTCAATATTAAAAAAGACGAAGAAGTAGATGTTCTCAATAATAAAAATAGAAAAACAGAAAAAGATGCTTGCTTGCACGCACACACGCGCGATCGTACTGCTGCATGCTTTTGCTAAGAAAGAAAATAAGGATTTTGAAAAAGGAAAATGACGGCTATGCACTTTTCAAGACAGGAGCGCGTACAATATGAGACCGTTATTAAAAGATTCTGAGAGAAAAAGAGAGAGAGAGAGAAATGCAATTTTTAAATTGAATACATTCCTTAAAATAAAATACATCTATTTGCTGCGAAACAAACAGATCTATATATTATTTTTGTCAAATCCACGATAAAAATAATGGCTCGTAGAAAACCGCGGCAGTAAGTTTATTGCGAAATTGCAACACGTTCCGAAATACTGTTTTATAACGCCGCGCGTGTAAAAATCACGTACAGCAAACAACCAATAACTCGATTGTTCAAATAAAGCAACGACCATTAATTTAACAAACTATTCAATCAATCAAACCGTTAAGAACAATCCGGACATGCACGGGACAGGTAAATCGAATACAATATAAAACGAAATACAATATAAAACGATATATACATACACGTGTACAGCCCCATCTTGACCTCGATGTAACGAATATTCGGAATTGTTTTTAAACCCATCCTCCGAGTGCTAAATCGCGCGGAATTTGTCAGCTGTCTTACTACGCGACCAGATATCGAATATCGAGATTCGATATCTTAAAAAACGACCCCGCCGAAAGTAAGAAAGCAGTCTGAACGTTAGATACTTTCTCACGTATAGCAGCTATTTCCGGCTTCTTTTTCGTTCCTCTCTTCTCTCTCTCTCCCCTTCTCTGTCTAGATTTTCTGCGCTTTTCACGACCGCGTAAGAGAAGCTCTTGAAAAATTCTCGAACGCAACGTTAAGAATGATTGAGAGATGTAGGTCGGTCTTCCCTTTGAAAAATATTGCACTATCATGCCCCACAGCGCGATTTTACAAATTTAACACTTGGAACTTCGGTTTCGTCGCGATACATATCTAACCTATTTCGTATTTTTACATTCATATATATTTTTCATAATTTCGATAACGGTTTTTATTCACACGGAGAGGCTCGGTTATATATTTACGATTTTTTGAATGCGAACTCGATAGATACCCTTTTTTTCCCTCTTTTCAAACGAGACCTAAATAAAAAAATAAAAAATAAAAAAAAATCCGTGAAAACCAATAGATATTAAACGCGTTTACACTTTCGTATAATTGAATTGAGATAATCAATTATCTCTCGTAGTTTGATGAATACGATGAGATTTTCGGATTTCCTTATTGGAGCGTGATCGATAAGGATTAATTAATTTGTCAGTGTCGATAGTGCGGCATTCGCTTCAATTTAATTCGGGTTATCGCGGAACATTCTCTCTTCCCCCCCCGTCCTCTCTTCCTCTTTCAATATCACTAAAAAACAAACTTGAATCAATCATTTTACGCTTTATTATATTAAAAATGTTCTGGATAAAATAAAATCTGTACGACGAGCACGATTTTTTCCTCCAATTTATTTTTGTACATTTTATAAGAAGAACGAATCTGAATCTCCTTTCTGAAATGACTGAGTGGATCTTCCTCTTTGAAATGGAATCATTTTACCCGCCTCCTTATTGCCTCCCGGTAGGCAAATTAATTAATATCTCAGGTAATGTTATCTTAGAAGCGCTTGAAATGCTCGAATAACGTCTGTTGCACGAACGAGCACTAAGAGACCGAAAAGCAAACATTCTGAGAATCTTGTTTCCACAGCTCATACATACAAATATATATATATGTATATAATATATATATATATATATATATAGATATACATATATATATATAAATTCCTTACTTTACAAGGGTGAAACTGCTATTCGCGAGTATCCCCATTAATATTCGTGCTTTCATATTTCATTCAGCAAGATCTAAACCAACCTAAAATATGTGGAAGCCTCCACGAGAGAGAACACGTAAATCTCGCGTATTTGCGAATCTCTTAGCGATTGCTAAACTGTAAACGGATGTTTTCTTTTTCCGTTATTCATGATCTAATGCGGCATACAACTACACAAGAAAACGTCGAGTTTTGCGAAAACAGTCTTTCGTAAGTTTCAAAAACGTTTTACTCGTATTTTTCATCCCCGTGTGTCGGGGATGATAAACCCGATTACAATTTGTCGTGCTTTTTAAAAAGCTGACAGAAACTGAGATATCTTTTTCCACATTTACTATCCATAAACAATACTTTTAACATATTAAATATTTTGATATCGAGATAAGTAAAATTAATTATTTAATTAATTGATTTGTGTTTAAATAAAGAATATATATAGATTTTCAACAAGCATCTTTTCGTTACGTAAATATTAGAAAGATCAATTAGCTGTATGTAACGGTTAAGTACTTGATTAAGAATTAACAGCGACGAGTTTCCGGCTTATCTTCTCCCCCGAAGTGTGCTCCACCTCTGCTTTCCTTTCCAATAAAATAGTTCGAACAAGAAGAACCGTAAGAACTGTGAGAGAACATGTCTACCTCGTCCTCGTGCGACAGGCACGAAAGGAAAGAAAAGCAATCACCAGTTTGTTATACGGGGTTGTTCAAACATCCTTTTCGCTGGAAAGGTAGTTCTCGAAACGCAGATTGCTTTCGACCCGCTGCTGCTGGAAGTTTTTGCTAGACACGCACCGTAATTATTCTCATTCTACGATCTCGTTTAGTTATTTTTTGTCTGGATTTTTTCAAAAAAATAAAAAATCCAAAACTGTATTAAAAGCAAACATGTAAAACTGTGTAAAAATCAGTTTTGAATCGCGTCAACGCGAGAAAATTGCATTATCAAAATTCGATAAATAGCAAAAATTTCCGCGCGCTTTGAAAAATTTGAAGCACGCACAGTCGAGAGAAAAAAAAGTAGAAAAAAGTACATAGATAGAGAAAAAGAGAGAGAAAGAGAGAGAGAGAGGGAGACGCCTTTTGCGTCTATTTTTTTTCTTTTCGTTCCGAAAGCAAGCCACCGCTACACAGGCCGTCGGGACACAGGCGGTGGAAAGTTAAATCGCGGTAACTTTTTAATTGAAATCGAAAAAGTTCGAGTTCAACTGAACTGAAAGGCGCTGGCGAAAGAAATAAATGTCCCGTTGCGACGCGCCGACCGGCTCAGCTTTTACCGTCTTTCTCGTTAAACCTTATAAAGAGACCGGGAGTTACTCGAACGATAATAATACGACCGGATTTTAATATGCTGTCTCTTCTTCCTCGTCACCGCGACCTACCCGCTCGTTTTCTTTTCGGCAGTAAAGCCGACGCGGGACCATTCGATCGATTTTAATAACGTCCCGACGCTTCTTTCGAGGATCGATTATTGTTTTTTTTTTTTTTTATCGACGAGCACAAAAGTGCGCTCTCTCTCTGAGATTAGTGCGCTAAAGTTGAATGTCTTTTTTTATCTTAAAGTACAGGGACGGTTTTTCGGCATTGCCTATCATGCCGATCCTATACCGGAAGTCGGAGCTCCCGAGAACAAAAGAACAAAAAAAAAAAAAAGAATCGTCCACAAGACAAAAAGAGAGAAAGAGAGAAACGATAAGAAAATTGCACGAAAGAAGAAGGAGAAACTGGCGGAAAAGTCGCAGGCCGACCATTGAGAGAAAATGAAGTGGAAGAGATAAAGCTGACGAAACAAAACGACCGGACCGACGTTTCTAATTATGTGATTTCTCAAATTTTCTCCAAGAAATATATATTATGTGAGTTACTTAATCTTCGTCTCGATACAATTGAGAGAAACCGAAAGAATGTTAAGATATTTTCTATATCTTATACATTTTTTACTTATCTACTTCGATAAACTCACTTTTCAACGAAAGAATTCAAGAAAACCAACATAATGAGAACTTTAAATAAAATTAATTTTCCGCTTAAATTCGCGAACTTGCGGTGTGTGATTCGCTGTTTTTTCTTTCTGTGACAATATTACGCGACTCATTAATTAAACTGTATCTAACTCCCCAGTGTGACGATCAGCCTCTCGATCTCTCCTACTACAGTTCTCTTTTGAGCAGTTTTTCTCGAACTGACACGTGCGAATAAATACAAGTCGTGGTTCACTCCGAGATAGATGCGATTAGTGCAAAATTTAAAAAAAGAGAGAGCGAATCGAACACGCAGCGAATTTTATTTGCGAATAAAAGTAAATTACAGTAACATTACCTGACGAATATCGGATGAATACTTGCCACGTCTGGCTTTTTCCGTGCTCCCTTTGTACTCTTTATTGAAGCAATAAAAGGATGGGTTATATCGCATGAGCTATAGATAGGTTGTACGCGTTTTTACGTGTGGACGTTCGACAGCGTGAACGAAAAGATTCTCGTAGAGACGAGTAAAAATGCAATTACCGAATCCTCCCCTTTCCGATTGCTGCCGATCAAGTCTCTTGTCTTTCCCGGGGAATTTATGATTTCGAAAGCTTGCCCTCGGGAAATAAGAGAAACATTTTGTTTACTCGGACACATTGTGTTCTCCTCGAAAGAATGGCTTTTTCGTTTGTTCGGCGTTTTTTGGCCGTGTAATTCCATCGAAAATTTCATCGCATCGCAGTTAATAACACAAAACATTTGCGAAATGCACGAAATTGCGTTTACACATTTCAAATCGTTCATGTGTGAGTGTATGCGCGCGCGTGCGACGTTCCGCACTCGCTCAAAAGCGCGAATTATGCAAAGCATTGAACGACGATGATAATTGGCAGCCGTTAATTACGAGACAAAAAAAATTAAATGTTCGACACACGGAATTAACATTTATATGCGGGCGCAAACATATACAATTCCGCTTGTACCAATGTCGTACCAATAAATAATTGAAGTAGTAATATCGGCACTAATTACGTCGTCGAAAAATCGATTTAATAATACGATAAAAAAAATTCTCTAAAAGAAATCAAATTCATAGAAAAAATCTAATTTGTGAATATACTCTCTCTCTCTCTCTCTCTCTCTCTCTCTCTCTCTCTCTCTCTCTCTCTTTCTTTCTCACGTTTTATTGAGCAACGAAAACTACGCTTCTGAGTAACAACTCGATCAAACTTTAAATGCGACACTCGATTCCAATTTCGTGTCGCGCGAAAATTGTTTATAATAAAAATAGTTGCGTAAGTAATTTAATAAAGCGTGTCTGTACGAAAATAAAAATTGCATTTTCCGCCAGAAGAGAAAAGACGCGTTTGGGAGAACGTCGAGTAGAGATCATGTGAAGCATCGCGAAACGAACGCGCCGACAAAACAAAATTGAAAAATAAATGAAAATCGGCAGTCGATGATGAAAAATCACGAGAATATAAAAATGAGCGAGATACAACTCTGTCAGAAGCAATCACAGACCGAGAAACATCTGCTATTTCAAGCAGAGAAGCACATTCAAAAACGCGCCACGTCATTTATCGCGAGTGCGTCTTACGGGAACTTTATTTTCCAGCAGCTCTCTCTCTCTCTCTCGCTCTTCGTGATATAAGTCTGAGAATCTTACGAGCTGTCGTTAGAAATTCGTCCCGACGTGATTCTCCACGAGCGGGAATAAAATTCTATTTGCGAGAGGAAGAAAAAAAAACACTAGCAAATAGCGGACACAACGACGAACTCTCTCGCCTTCGTATACGAAAAGAATCGATACGACCTTCCGACTGTAAGCTTGCCGATCTTATTTTCACTTGTACTTTATACTAGTATAAGATGGGCGACTGCGATATCAGTGAGAAGTATATGGAGCTTCCCGACCTTCCACCGTGCTGACCGGAAATTCGATTCGTGAGCAAAATAGATAGCTATTTCTCGTACCTCGTATGTGTATATGCAGATATGTATGCGTAAATGTAAAACATTCATAACCTTTACAATGTTATAACCACTTAGTAATACAAAGTTGAAATGTGTTTTATTCAATTGCGGCAAAAAAGCAAGTTTTTTTTTTTTTTTTTTTTGAGTCGCATCCTCTTTGATAAATGATTTAAGTTTTATTGCTGCGCGTGTGTTGCCTTAGGTAACGAACCGAATAAATACAAAGTAAATCATGTTTTTTAACTAAAATTCGTTTTCAACTACACATAAAAGAATTTTTCGCAATAATATTGCACAAAGCGCAACACTATTACGTTAAAATCCGTAACTAATATACTTTTTCCGACAAAACTTTGTAAATATTTATAATTATTTTTCTCATTTTTTTCCGCGCGAGTCGAATTGAGATAAAAATTTTCATGTTCATTTACATGCTTCGTGCCAATAGGACATTTGTCAATATGATGAAAAAACAGAGCAAAACAATGTGTCATTTTCTTAATAAGAAAAATAGAATAGCATAAAAGAAATATTAGAAAGAACAAACAGAAATATTTTCTTGTGAAATCTGCAGATTGTAAATTGCAATTTCTATGCTTATTATTAGTTTACAATAAAATTTCCACGCGATAACTAGAGTTTTTTGCCGATCGAACAAAAACATGTAACATATGTATTTACAAAATGTAGTTTTCAAGAGAAAAATAACATTTCTGGTATGATTTTCTTGTATAAGAAAAAGATGTTATATTTTTTTTTGTTTTGTTCTGTTTTAGCTATATTGACAAGTGTTATCGATAACAAGTGTTATTGATGAGAAGTATATATTGATATATACAACAGAATACATGCTATAATTATCGGATTTCAATCTCAATGCATTTCAAAAACAAAGAGAAAACTATTTTAAATATTTATAATAGTTTTTATTGCAAAAAGTACATTAGTTACGAATTTTACGTAACAAAATAATGTTTTTTACGTGATATTTGAAACAAATTTTGTTCGAAAATTGCATTTGACTTGTTTAGCAGTTCGATCACGTTCAAAAGACACCCACGACATTTTACTAATTAAATTGCGTCGCGATCGGGCATCGAAATTAAAACAATATCACATATCGTGATTAAATTCGCGAAGGGCTCTTATTTTTCGTAGAAACGCGGAAATTCAGTGAAACATACTTCGAAAGTACATTTGCTGGCGATCCTGATTAATTCTCTCATTCTGCGTTGGTAATTTTGAAGCTTATCCCGAACTTCTTCAAACTGGTAATATTCGATAGCTTGCTAATTAGGGAGCTTCAATTTCATTTCTTCAAAATATCCGATTTCTTTGCTTCCTACTTTACTAAGTCGAATAAAGTTATCCGATAACTTTATCTCGTTGCTCGAAATCGCAACTAAATAATGCGTGAACACAGAAAACAAAACGGGATGTAAAGGAATGAGAGCAGAGTTGAACAATTTTTTTGAAAGAACTAATTGTAAAAAAGAAGTGTAAAATTGTGTTCGAAAGTTACGCAAAGAACTTTCATACATATATTTTCGGACATCTTGCAAAACCGTCTGGTATTTTTCAGCACAAAGTCTGTTACTTTACTATACGTGAGCGAGGAAAACTTCTGGATGGGAAGGATAAATCTACCATGGAACCGCATACTTGGGAAGAGAGAGAAGTACATCATGCGGCTGTCAAACATACTCGAGAGACTCGAAATCGAAGATTGATCGAGTAGAAACTCTTTTATCACATATCGATGCTTTCCGCGAGTGAGTCTCAATGGCAAATGTGTTTGCATCGAGTTACGTTATTGTTACTTTTTTTATAGTTGCGCTTTGTTGTGACCGTAACTCACAATTCAGCGTTATTTCTTGCGGTAGATTTTTTTTTTTTCTTTAACTCATTATTGGAGTTTTCGTATGTCACGTGTTAAAGTATATGTATGTTAAAATTTACACGCGCAAAATTCACTCAAAACAGTCATTCTCTACTGTACGCCGCAAAAAAATAACAACAATGTCGAAATACAACAGTGTCGAAAATGATTCCAAGCACGATTACGATTAGATAAGTGAAATGTCGGAATACTCACTTATTGAAACAAGCGAAAACATATCTAACGAGATATACAATCGACAACATTCTCAGAATAATGACGTGAATCTCTGCTTTCTTAATAATAACACGTAGACATTTCCGTGTCTCGAGACACGAAAATTCATCTCGCGTTTAGATAAGGGGATTTGCGGTTTTGGAGCCGGATGTCGTTCCAAGACGAGATTCGAGCGCTCTCTCTCTCTCTCTCTCTCTCTTTCTCTTACTCTCTCTTTTTATCTCGTAGCTCACTCCGCTTTGTCGACTAACGTACATGTACATATATATACATGTACATACGTATGTATATACACGCACAGGCGGTATCACGTATATCACAGTATGTGGATTCGGGAAAGGTTTGTATTTGCGAAGCCGGACAGCCGCGTGCGGGAGCTTCGTGTAACTAATCAGGGGGTATATCCCGTGGCATTGCTTGTAAGAAACATCTCTCTGTAAACAGTGGTTCGCAACTTCGATGTTAACAAAACTTCGCGAAAGTCTTGTACGCATGTACAGAGTTTTGTGGATAGCGATCGCGAATTTTCTCGAAAGTCTACGACCTGTTCTGGGAAAATAAACTTGACCTCCCGAATCTAAATCCGAGACTCTTGTAGAATGGCTGTACAATCGTATCACTTATCGTCGCGTTATTTTTTTTATTAATAATTTTCGTGACTTTCTATTAGCATGTATTCAAAATGTATAAACACATACACACCTAGTGTTATATATTATATTGTTGAAATAAATTTTTGTCAGTGAAAATGCATAAAAATATAAGACACTTTTATTGTGGACAATAAAGTAGAACCTGTTCTCTTATCTTTGTTCTCTTTTAACAAGCCAGCCTATCCTAGGTAGTTTAAATTGCAGAACGTATTCACAGTGCGTCTCCGGATGCTCTTTAACGCGAGTACGTTCTGGTGACACACGTGGAATCATGCGCTGCATTGTGTTACTAAGCAACAAAAGAGACAACTTCTCCTGAAGAGTGTTGAGCTGCACGAGCAAAGAAGCACGAAGAAGTACGTAGACCGTAAGGAGCTGAGTGTGTGACGAAACTGAGAAAAGTAAACACACCGCGCCGAAGCGCACAGATGTTTAATCGTTAAATACGTAATTTAACTTTTTTCGGAAAACATTTCACAAATGTGCAATGTGTTATTGTGTTATCGATAAGACAAGATAGAATTAATCATAACGCTGAAAAAATACTCGAAGAATTTTACGATTACTGTATTATTAAAGATTTAAAACAGCGGTAATTTCTTATATAATTTTTTAAATTGAATATTAAATAGAACGTCAAAATCAAAAAAAAAAAAAAAAAAAAAAAACAAACAAACAAACAAATAGTATATTTATTATAGTTAAAAAAAACTTATAAAAAACAACCATATTGTCTGAAATATATTTTATCAAGCAGTAATCAATTTTAATGTGCAGTAAAACACGGTGCTGAGCATGGTGTCATCACTTTTTAAAGAGGAAGTGCGAAGTATAAGTTTGAATCTCAGGATGATCGATTATACGGTCTGTTCGCGTCATGAAAAAGCGCGCCTCTATATTTCCAGGTTAATAACTTTTCTAATGGAAAGTGATAAAGTACTATTCTAACGTGTATTACGTGCATTCGACGAAGGCCGAGCAGGAAAGCCCATTAACGGTTTTTGTGTAAACCTATGACTAACACGATGAGCCAGCAAGATGTGTTATATAATCGTTCAACAGTGTTACATGCACGCTTCGCCGACTAATAAACAGGCATTAAATTTTCCAGCTGAAGGTTCCCGAAATGAACCATTACTCCGGTTCCCAATATACAGCGTATTTAACATTAATGATGCAAAACAACAGCTGGAAATTAATTTGAATTGATTCCGAAAACACACACTATTGTCAAAATAATGATAAAAAAAAGCAAACAGAAATAAAATACACGTGTGTGTGTGTTAGTCATAGGTTTACACATATATACTATAATTTTATATAGCTATATTACGTGTTTGAAAAGTGAGAAATATTAAAATGCATTAATTTGCGGCAGAAACAGAACAGAAATAAACGGCGAATGGTAATATCTTTGAATAATAATTTCCGCATTTTAATAAGTCCGAAGCGTTCGTTTCGCGAGTGACAAGAAGAATAGAAAGAAACTACATTAACAGCTGAAGAATATATATAATAAATTTTCGCGCTGGTTATTATTCTCAAACGATGTTTTGTATCGCTTGAGTTAATAATAACAGAGAGATCGCAAACCTGACCTTTTTACCTCTTCTTTTCTCGCATCACAAATAACAAAAATTCCGCTCATCGTGAAAATCACACGCGCTGTAAATGCAGTTTTAATTGCGAGAAATTCTCTCCGCGAGATATTTCGAAGAGCAGCAGTTATCGCGCGGCGTTACGCAACGGAACGCTGCAAAATTATTGCATTATAAAAATTGTTGCACAAAATAATTTTGCTTCTGCAAGAGGGAATATATCAGCTCTTTCACCAACCGTGAAATTCATGTTAGAATGTTATGGAAATATCACATGGAAATATGTTTCTCTCTTGCTACTCTCTACGCTATTCCAATTATTATTTAACAGACATTAAAATTAACATAAACACACATTGAATGCCGTGAATATTTAGAATGAATATTTATCGAATGCAAACAAGGGATATGCGTTATATTATGTTACAATAAATGGTATGAATTAATGAGTAACATATTATATGTATACATTATATATATATATATATATATATATATATATATATATATATATATATATATATA